>VZSC01015385.1:109747-129764 GCA_013398225.1 Steatornis caripensis
GTTTGTGGTCTGCTGGCCGTAGACCTGTGAACCACCATTTCCTTCTTAATACAGTTTGAGAACCACTGGCTCGTAACATTACACTAGAGGGGTTCAAAGGCATTTACAATACACAATTGCAATTATCCGATACGCAATCCAAATCAGCATTCAGGTGTGAAGTTACCCCTTATGTGCACAAGTTAGGATTTGCATTGGCTTTCTGTGCTAGTTTAAATTATGAAATTAACTTAATCGTATTCTGCTGTAAATAATACCAATGTGAATTGGTATAGAATAATACCAATGTGAATTGGTATAGTTCTGAGAGTCAAACAGTTCAACTGCATTTAATATAGCAGATTTTGTGATTACAGTGCTGTACCTCTGATGAATGCACAGGCATTACGGTCATATATTGTGATGTTATACTGGAGATACTAAGTTTACACTGCAAAATCTGAAGTTTTTAGTAATAGCAATAAATAGTATAATTAAGTTGGGCATTTAACAGTATTGTTTGGCCTATTTGATCTGATGTCTTTAAGAGTATGTCGAAGTAAAATTACATAATTTCACAAGTAAATCATCCCATCTCTTAAGAAAAAATTCCCCTCTAAAACCCAAAAGCCCCCACCCACACCTTTTCAGGCCATACTGACTCAGTCCTCTTGCTCATAAAGAACGTCTCATTTCTCCAAAGCTTTCTTTTGGGCCAATCATTTGGTGAAAGCTAGGGTAAAAGTTCGAACAACTCAGTAAAATTACAGCACGCTTTGAACTTTAAATCCTGGCTTGGATTTGCTTTTACATCTTTTCATCTCTTACCTGTACTTTTATATGAAAGGTGGAAAGACTATCTGGAGAATACTGCGTGGTCGCACATGCAGTGTAGGTCAGTGTCAGTGTAGGAAGCAGTAGATGCACGCCGTAGCTAGCGCGGAACANGTAGATCTCCTTAGGAGTTATTATTGGGTTTATTGGAAATTATAGTCCCTCATAAAGTTATTGTGTGTATATTCTCTGTTATACACAATTGTATTTATACAGTAAGATGCTATTTCAGTTATTATCAGAAGGGTAATTTATTTGCTACAGAAGTAATGAACTTTTTGTCTATCATCCACTGGGAAACAAATAAAAAAATCCCACAAACTTCTGACTACAAAGGCATAGTTATGCATTTGGTTGAGAGGATGAAGTTAACAAAATATATATATATTCCCATTAAGTGCATGAAGTAGATGCACATGCAAAGAGGGCATAAATTGCCATGATTCACTTGTCAACTCTTAAGCTGTCTGGGGCTTTTTTCATATTTTTCCAGCCTGACAAATCTAAGCAGACAACGCATGAAACAAGATCAACAGAGTCATGTCAAAATATCAAATCAGAGAGTACTTACGGTTTATCCCATGAATGATTTTTCTTAACAAATTCCAGCAACTATGACAAATAAAATAGCAGAAATACAGGCTGCTGGGAGTTGATATATTTGGAGAGATGAGCTCATTGAGAAGACTCTGCTCAGCATTATATTTCAATCTGAGACATCAGTTACGGGTTTGGGCTTCTTCTGTGTTGATAAAAACAAAGGCATCATTTTAAGCATACCTATTACAGGAACCTTTATTCTCTTAAATGAATACATTACCTGTACAACCTTAGAAAATAATGACAATAATGTACCTTAGGAATAAAAATGGAAACATATTGATTTTTTTAGATGTCCAGTAAGAAAGACTGGTCAGGAAGAAGGCAGCATAACAAGTACAAAATCCATTCTAAAATATAATTCTGTATTGCAAAGACTTTTACAGTGAATTCTGGAATCCAGTTGTCTCACTGATGTAAAAAAAACATAATACAAAGTCTTTAATCAGAAATTAAACATAAATTGCACTGAATAAATTCTTTGTATTAAATGAAGGATTCAATGAAATATATATTTTAATAGACTTAAAGATAACCTGATTAAGTCAAATTTAACTTCCACTTCCTTCCTGGTTTTTCCTCTTAACCAATTAATCTCAAGTGTACCTGTAATCTCAAAAGCAAACAAAGATACATTCCTGCTCTGAAACATTTGTAATACAAATTTGAGATGACATACAAGTGCAAGTATTGATTGATGAAAAGATGAAAGAAAGATGGGAAATATATAACTATTTATTCGTTTTATCCTTTAATGCCTCAGTATCTCGTCGGTTTCATTTTTAAGGGAACATTAAACAGAAAGAAGTAGTGGAAGTGGATAGATTCTTTCTTGAATTTATAACTTTTCAGGATATATCCATTTTTTACTTTTTCACCTAAACTAAATAGTTTCTTCTATGTACCAGCCATCTTGTATATGCAAAAAGTGTATGCAGCATCGAGGATATTAGCAAATAAAACTTACTTGAACCACAGAAACTCACTACTACTACTCCATGGATTTATGGAATGTTTTAACTATAACCCTAAAAATAACAGCGTTGGACCTATTTTATTTTTTAAAATGGTTACCCTCTTGCCTTTGGTTTTTATTCTCCTACACTAAACATAATAGCGCTCTCAAATTTGTTATAACTCAGACTCCCCAAGTTGTTTTGGTTTCTCTGGTGTGTGCTGTTATACTCGGGGCTGTAGAAAGGAACAGCCAAGCGGGTGAAGTGTGGTGCCACTGTGAAAACTGTTGTTGCCTTCAATCCCAGAACCTCACACTGACCTTGGAATGGCTCATCACCATACTTGGCAGGATTAAACTATAACAGTCAGCAAACAGAAACTTACTCCATTTGTACAATGAGTAATGGCATATTCTGGTTTTGAATATAGTGTGTTAGGACAGTGAAGATGTATGAAATTGTTTCCCTGGTTGTTTGGTCCACCTGAATGCTTCTCCATTTTTTTTATTAAATGATCAGTTAGAGAATGTGCTCCTGACTCCTAAGAATTCAGTGCATTTCAAGCATAACTCGCTCTTCAGTATGAAGTTCTGATTATTGTCGCAACTACTTAGTTCATCACTGCCCTCACTGCCTTTGTAGTCATTGTTTTCCAGACCTTGGGGCAGAATCGGACTCTCAGAAGAGGCCCTGGGCTGCAATCCCCAGCAGTAACCAGAATTCTCTCAGTAAATTTAACTCAACTTCCTACCGTGCAGCTCTGTTTTATCCCAAAGCAATGACAATAGTGCCTGTTCGTAATAAACAGAATTAATTAAAGCCAAGTCTGATTTATTTAGCATTTAAACCATTGAGACAAAGTACAAAACTTACTTATCTATTTAGGTGACTTTACTTGAGGTTTACCTTTACCTGCATTTGGTTCACTAAGGTACAGGCGATAAAAAATAATTAATACACTTCTTGGTCCCTTGTAAGTTTTTACGATGTACCTCAGTGAGACAGATATTGTATCTTGTGGAGATGTTGTGCAATATTGAAAGTAAAATGTTACAGCAAAGTCTCCTTGGGATATTTATTACGTCTCCATGTGCAGCACAGCTAATTTCTATACGGAATGCAAAACCCGTCTTTTGTGGAGTGCCCTAGACTCAAACTTAGTGAACTGTGCTGTTTCAGTTGTCTAATTATCGAAAGAAAAAAGTTGTTGAAATTATCAGAGAAAACGTGTGGAGTTTTGGGGGGGAAGAGGGCTCCAACTTTCTGCCTCAGAGGGCCAAGATACAAGAGATGTACATGTAAGATTGCCATGCGCGTACCTGCAGAATGTCTCATGCTTTTGTGATCACATGAAATTCAAAGAGCTATTAGAGGAACAGTTATATAAACCAAATTAGACAAACAGCCTCCTGGGTTTTTTTCATCATAGCTGCTTGTCAGGTGTAGCATATAGTCTTGCACTGCACGACCTTCAATTAAACATGCAGTCATCTACCCCTTTGCGGGTCCAATTCTGACACATACTCCCGTTGCCTTGCTGAAACCTGACATTTGCCTGCAAGGCATTCAGTGCAGAGTTCAGAACCAAACGGCTGAGTTTCCAAGCTTTCCAAAGACAACTTTTTATAACGTTGACTGCCTATTTGCTTAAAAATGAAAGAGGTTTGCTCATCAAGTAAATTCATCAAGTTTACACAGCATTCCTTTTGAACTGAGTTTGCATTTCCTTGGACAAAGAAAAAAATGTTAACTTGTAAGAAAAGAATCTGTAATCTCGGTACTTCTATAACTCCTGATGAACATCAAAAACGTTCACCCATGTTTTTTTTGAAAACACAAAACCTAAGATTGAGATTCTTTTTCTTTTATCAGAAGAGATTTGATCATTATAGGCATCTGAATGTCATCAGGCAACCTTTTTATTGTCTTGACAAAGAGCTAACTCTAAATTGTGGTAAATGAGGTAAGAAAGTACTTGTAACTATAGCTGGGGATGATCTTGCCCTTTGAAACAGAAAAATCTGAGCAGTCTTAGAGAAGGAAGATTGCCTTCTGCTAATTGCAAATCTGGACATTGAGGCCGTATGAGGAAACCTGATGCAGTGTGTATGCTAAGAATATCCATGTTCTCTTGAAGATTAATATTAACACTTTGACTGTTATCTATACATGCTTCCAAGATTTGAAACCCTCAGGTTAACAATGAGCAACAAGATAAATTTGGCAAGAAGTTTAAGACTATAAATTTCTGTACACTGACCACCAAAGTGGCTGAGTCTGTTTTAACTCTGAAAATGGTAATGAGTCCTAATTTATCACTGGTGCTTAAGCAGAACCTTAGCTGAAGCTGCTGTGCTTAGTTGCCAAAGGCATGTGGTGAAGTATGACTAAGAGTATTTTGCTCCAGTGCTAATGAGTTTAGAAACTCAGGAACAAGTATTGAAAAAATACTGAATACAAATGCTTAATAATGAGCAAGGGTATGATGTCATTTCAAATACTGCAGCAAAGAACATGCCTTTCAAGAGAAGCAAATGTCAAGTGATCAGCATGCCATTTGTTGAATGAAATTATGCTGGTGAGCAAAAACTAATCATCATTTCCATTTTTACTTCCAATTTGCTTACTTCTGGTTTCATACTGAAAGGCAAAGCAATATCGTTGTACAATTATTTACATTTTCATAGTTTTGCAAGTAAATTAAACCCTGTACAATTCCCTATGAGTAAGAAATAAATGTTGTTGTCCCCTTTGGATGCTTATGAAATTCGTAAGATATGTAGAGCAATCTGCTGAAGGCCATACAATGAGTCAGTGTTATATCCAGTATCACAGATTAAGATCATTGCTCTGAGCAACTGCAGAGCCTTGCGTAGACCAGGAGATCAATACGTGCTGACCTGTGCACTATTTTTAGTGGGGAGTTCACTCTTCCTTCATTTTCTGCCTCCTTGCTGTGCATCTTCCCTATACTATGCTATTAGAGCAATAATACATTCACATCTGTTCTTGGAAGCTTTTTTCCTCTTTCGTACAAGTGGGAAAGAATTACCCTGAATAGTGTTCTTGGTTTAATCTGCAAAAAACTTGTCCTTATGATATAGTATGTATTGTTTACTAATGTCTTTCTGGAAGTCTTTGAAAGATGTTTTTGTCATTATATGATTCATTAACCAAGAACATAATTATTAACAAATTTCGTGCTGCAACGTTAGAAAAGAAGAGCGAGCTGCTTCCAGACAACACTTACGTGCAATGTACTAGGAAATTAATGACATGGTAAATAATTTAGTCACTGAGTAAGGGAATACTTAAGAATGCATCCCAATCACAGCAGATGTCTATTAATAGGGCTTTTTTCTTCGGTCATACTTCCTTCTTGATGAAAATAAGCTGATTCTTGATTTTCTATTTGCTGAACATTAAGATGTGGCTTTCCTCTCTATGTGTTAATTTCCTTTTTTCCTATCTTTCAATGATATATTGTATAAACATCCAGTAATCTTATATAAAGAAAACTCCAAAGGCGTTTTCCCCAAAATGAACTACAGTATTTTCCTAATGAAATAAAGAGTCTTATTTTTGATCAAACTAATTTATTTTGGGACAAGGAAAGAAACCGGAACATCCAATGCGAAATGCAAATATTGAAGTACTTTCAATTTACCAAAACTTGTCTTAGAAACCTAAGATTCTGTATTTAAAAAATCAGAGGAAAATAACGGCGATATCGCAGCTCAACAAACCGAAGCATTGGTATCACCAGTATCATGAATCTAGACTAGCAAATAACGAGCGGAATGCTGTCATAGTCTGTTTTAGCTTTTTCAGTATACAAACTTAATACAACTTATTTCCTAATACAGGTTTTCATACAATTATTATCATAATTCTCTTTTATTTTATAGTACTTCAGCAATTCCAGCAAGTTCTTGAAATTACTAGAAGTAGCAATCAGAACAAATGCAGTATGCTCCTTTACACAGGTCTCTGGAAACCATTCCACACAAACAGTTTGCAGATGCAGCTTGGAGGGGATTTGATTCTGCTTAAGGTGGAGTCAGAGCTGGACCTTCTCTGGTCTACACAGACTATTCTAAAATTTTGGTTTAGTCATTGCTAAAGTTAGCGTACTAGCATGTATGCTTCACGTTTTCTTTAAGACATAAAGAAAACTGATGTCATGATTCTTCAGTTTTCTAGAAAGCAGAATAGAATGGAATGAGTCTGATACTCCGCAAAGCAAATGTCCTCCAGCAGATGTGAACAGCAGCCCAGAAGTATATCTGCATTTTACCTGACCTGGAACAACCTTCACTTAAAATTGTTAACCACTGAACACGTTTGAATCATGATTTTAACAGCCTGAACAGTGTTCAGGATTCGGACTAAGCATTGTCTCTGACGTTTCCAAATGTTAAGAATGTGTATGTCCTCACATTTACACTAGATGTTCCTTTTAAGTATCTCTCTTCCTCATTTTTTATTGTTCTATTAGATGGATGAATCGGTTGGGTCTCGCAGCAATTGGATACACACCTGATGACAAGGATATTCATCCAGATGAAGGTAACGCTTCAGAGATTAAAATTAGGAGCAGAGAGTACATATCTGTTCATTATTTAAACTAAGTTGGAGAAGTCATAACTGATGACTTTATTAACATATGTGTGTATCTTTTGAAATACCAACTTTCATAAGAATCCATATCCTTGAAGAATTATATTGGTGCCACCACCAAAGCAAATACTGAGTAATAGTTTTAAGGAATATTTAAATCAAGTGATACAGACAATGCAAGATTCGGGGTGAGGTACGATCTCCCAGATCACAGCCGTCAAGTACACTCATCACCCTAGAGCAAGGAAAGACATGACGAGCACAGGTCAATATGTGCTTTAAAACCATTTTTGCATCTCCTGAGCTCAGGTGCCAGTCTTGCCTTTTTCACCATCACCCAGCTAACATAATTAAACTAAGTGTTGAGGCTCAGCATCTAGAATGAAATTTCTCTTCGAAAGTCTGTGCCCAGAAGCTGTTTTTTATGTACAGTGGGAGTTAGGTGCCTAGCCCGCTTTCTGTAGCGCTATCCTGAAACATTTGAAGGTTCTTCCATATCTGTGTATCTTGGATGTCAGACATTTTCACAAGTCTGTTCCTTAGTGACTGCCAAGCCACCTGGGTGACTGTGAAATGTTTACCTTGGTGTGCTAATGATATTTTGAAAATGTGAGACCAGCTTTCTTGTAGAAAAGCACATGAATGAACCCGGAATGCTTTGTTAGCAGATTACTGGAGTGAAAGCGACCAGGATGACATCGATGGCTCTTTAACCCTGAAGCAGGAAGGCTCTTCAACACTGTGTGACACCTATCATCGAACACCCTCAGTGAGTTATAAACATTGCATTTGACAGTAGGTCACCAAGAAATACCTATGCACCTTGATTTGCATTTTCCTTGTTTTGGAATATTTAATTGCCATAAAGGCAGAACAGAGAGGGATCTCATTGCAAGAATGAAATTACTGGTGTTCCTCATGAGCCAAGACCTGGATATTTCCATAACAAGTCAATTACAAAAGGAGAAGCGGTAAATGTCTCCTTACACAGTTATGTCACCAGACTGTAAATATGACTTTTTTTTGTAGGATTTGGGAGACTACACCTAATACTACGAACAGAATAGTTAAATGTTTTGCTGCAGAATATGAAAAGAAATGTGGTGGATGGGATAGTTTGTATTAACCAAGACTGTTTTTCAAGTGTGAGTATTGGATACTGGATGCGAGAGATTAAGATCAGATCACATTCATGCAGTAACAATGTTCTAGTACAAACACCTTTTTTTTAAGAACCTATCTTTAGAGGCAAGGGGTTTTTTACAATATGAAGCATTGTGTACAATACCATAGTAGTGACAGTATTTTCTGCTGGCGTCATAAGACATTAAGTAGCTGATAAAAGTACTTCTAATATATTGTGTACAGACAGGTTATGACAGCTGAGGGAAAAAAACCATTTCCTATATGAAGAGGCTCTAGTAGCAAATAAGATCATCTCTATTATATGGAACACATACAGGCTGTGATAACTACTCTGTGTTTCTCAGCACAGATAGGACTGTTCTCTATTTTTCTTCCAGATTTTTCTTCAGAGTGAATGACATGATCCTCACACAGCCAGAACCAAAGAAAGAGTGACTGAGACAACAGCATCACATGGGTGAAGTTCAGACTGATTTTCACCCATGTTATGCTGTTTTATCAACTGGGATACAGGTTAAGCCTCTCCCTTTCTGTTTTTCCAAATTTTTGCCTTTGTTTTTGAATTAAAATTATGCCCAGACTGAGCAGAATTAATTAAAATAATTTGAGAAGTTCAGCAGTCCCCCAAAATTCAAAAATCTTCCTGGGTGCTGAAGTTTTTTTTTTCTGTGTGGCTGGATACTTATCCCCTAAAAAAAGAAAGGAAATCCAATTATGGTTTGTTGGGGGACTTTCATGTCTTCATAGCACACTGCTGGACTGAGTTAGCTGGGCACGTCTTCAGGAAACCTGTACCAGTTATTATACTGTTCTTTCCAGCAACAGTTGCTCATGGGCAGAGAATGTGCAAAACAAGAATAGGGAGTGGTTAAAACATAGCACTCACATAAAAGTTCTCACTGCTAATTATGTTCTGTTTACAGAGGTTCATATTATGACATCTCAAAACACACACATCAGTCCATTTTATTAGTATGTATCATATAATGTTCTACACTGTAGTAATTTTCTTGGGTCTGTTCAAAATGTCGTCTTACAGTCAGATGCTTTTCTGTCTTTTCAGGTGAATTCTTCAAGTCCGTTCCCTGAAGCCAAACACGGTCGACACTTTTCAAGTGAATCAACGTACTCTCATTCTTCTGCTGAGGATTCTCGGCAAGATGTAGCAGGAAGCACACACTCGTCAGGATGCAGGCCTCCCTACCGAGAAAGACGCTCATGGCAGGATCTGATAGAGACTCCGTTAACCAGTTCAGGCCTCCATTTTCTTCAGACTGTTCCTCCTGACGCAGACTACGTGAGTGGCCGGCCTGGAATGTCACCAGACAAACGAAGACAAGCAACGCTACCAGTACAAAGACGTCATAATTATGAGGAGGATGGGCCTTTCCCTCTGGTGGAATGCCAAAGCGGGCATAGTCCTCATAGCAGGCCACAGAAGCAACGTAGTCAAAGCCTTCCCCGAAACAGAGATGTCAGGGGGAAGGGACGTGTGAAGTCCATAGAAGGCACAGATGACAAGCTAGAAGAGAAAGTTCCTATTAGAAGACATAATAGTTTCTGTGCAGAAGGTAAGCTTTTGGAGGTGTTCTGATCCTCTTTACTGCCACGGAAAGCCAGAACAATATTGCCATTATTCTCAGCAAGGTTGTTATGATTGAACTGGTACATGTTGGCAAATTCATCAGTCACTACGTAGGAGTTTGTGCTTGAAATGCTTGGGTGTAGTGCTAAGAATATAGCTTTGAGGCTGATCAAAATGTTCTTGTTTTATCAAAACAATTGGAAGACTGCATTATAGGGTTACTTTATACACGAATTTGCAGCATTGCTTACTGATTTTAGAGACTTCATCTGAATGATTAGATTTGTTCCTAGGTTTCTTTATTTTCTTTCAGAAAATGTGAAAGAAATTGGAGAAAACACAGACGGTCTGCAAGAGCTGTACAAATCCCTGGAACAAGCTAGTTTGTCAGCTTTTGGAGAGCAGCGTCCTTCCACCAAGCAGGAGTTCCGCAAGTCTTTTGTAAAGCGATGTAATGATCCAGTTATCAACGAAAAGCTTCACCACATCAGAGTTCTCAAGAGCACTTTAAAAGTAAGGCTTTATCATTAATCTTGCGTATAAGCAATATAAACTAGTAAAAGTATAATCTCTTAACGTCTTCCGTGGATGAGGCTTTCTTTGTAGCTTTAGAATTAAGTTCCAGAGAAACTAAAAATACTTGAAAACAAACATGTTCCAGCTTAAGGGAGAAAGAAAAGCCCAAACATTTGACACTCTTTATAGGCATATTGCAGAAAGTGCCAAGGACTGAGTCGTCAAACGGTTTAAGCTGTAATAGTTCCTGAGTTATAGGTAAAAGATTCAAGCGTCCACAGTAGTTTCCCTAGCGCTAGGCATTAAAATGAAAGAAGAAATAAAGTGCCAAAATACAAAATGTGGCATAAATGTCATTTTGACATGTGTTGTGTCTTTCTGGAATTTGATAGGCGAAGGAAGGGGACCTCACAGTTATCAACAGCCTTCTGGATGATCCCAACTTAACATCAAAGAAGTTTAAAGATTGGAAACTAAAGAACTATGAGTTTTTCCTGGACATTTGTGAGTACAGTGCTGCTGTGAAATCTCAAAATGGAGCCTCTGAACTTGCAACCTCAGCGCCAATGCTGACACATACACACTCATTCATTGAAACTCACGTGTGACAGGACTCATATCCTGAATAATTGCTGGGTGCCGTGAAAAATCAAATAAGACAAACACCGAATATTTACTGATAATGTACTCAGCAGTACTGTAAATAAGTTGGATAAGAGAATAGCGCCACAGGATGCCTACTACATTGCATGATAACACAACAATATTCTTTACGAATTTTTTTTTGTTTGCTATTATCAACCGATGTCCGTATCAAGCTCTGCATTAGAAAGAAGCAGTGCAGAAGTGTAACTGAAAATAAATACCAGTATATTTAAAGTACTGTACTAAAACTAAGCTTATAGTATGAGCTCCTACAATCATTTTATATATTTAGATATATAAAGACATATCTATGTATATAAAATGTAACACAGTAGTTGACATCTACTTTTAAAATGCCCTGAAGTTCACATTTTCACACATTTTTTCTTGAGAAAAATACGAAAATGAAAACATAAACACATTGGCCACTCTTAGAGATGAACGTTTATTTTTGCAACATTTCCAGGTAGTGACCATCTTTGCAAATAAAAGGACAGAGTTATTAAAATGTAAACTCAATCCCTATAGTGTGCCTTAAAATGTACACTGTACATCTAGCAAATAGATCCCAATCTGGCCCTATGGGCATACTGTACATGCCATTTAGATACTGTGTTTGTAACGTACTGTGCCTGCCTTTAAAATGAATGAATATAAGCAAGCAGGTATGGCACAGAGGTTAAGATACGAGTAGAACAATGTTGGTTGTTCACTAATGCTGCAACTTAAACTGATTTTAATACAATTTGAAGTATTTCATGGTGGAAGAAAAACATCTGCGCTGAATATGGTACATACTGCAGGTTTTCATATTTTCTTCACTGTGAATTCAAGTGACACATGACTGAGTCACAAAATTCCAAAAAGCTCTGATGCTTCAAGTATGAGACTTAAGTTGAAAAAAATCCTCAACTAATCAATTAAATTCTGTAATAGGCTGACATCTAGAGCTGTGTAAATTATTCTAAATTATATAATGTCTGGCAATAATTTTTAACTGTTAGTAGTACATTAGCAAGTGGGTGAAGTTATTCAATGCATGATTTGAAAACCAATCGGTATTGATTGGTTTGGGAAGACACACAAGTCACATAGTGTATTTCACTTCCTTGCCTGGATAAGAATGGTTTCTAAGAATCAGATTTTGGAAAAAATACTTGTATTCTTGGGGAAAAAAAAAAAAAGATTGCACTGAATTGTACTGAAGATAAACTTCAAACACCAATTCACAATTTTCTTTGACTATGCTTGCTAGAATATTTCTAGAAAGCAGAACAAAGAGGATGTGAATACAGTTGATGTTGTTTCACTTAAACACAGGTATTCACTGATAACTTTTTCAGAAGATAAACCTAGCCTTGTCTCATACACCAAGAACTGTAAAATTCATACAGTTCAATATAATATAGGAAAAAAACATTATCTCAATGAGGTCCTAGTATGCAGGAAGAGATTCAGTGCTTCACAAAGCCAGAACTGGGTGGAGGTATCCTGTTTGTTCAGTTCAGTCTCCCCAAAGCAGCTGTGGTGGGCTGACCTTGGCCGGCTGCTGGATGCCCACCAAGATGCACTCATTCCCCCTCTCCTCAACAGGACAGGGGGAGAAAATACGGAAACGCTTGTGGGTTGAGATAAAGATAGGGAGATCACCTACCACTGATCGTCACAGGCAAAACAGACTTGACTTGGGGAAAATTAATTTCGTTTATTGCCAATTAAAAATACAGTTGCATAGTGAGAAACAAAGACAAAACTAAAACTAAAAACACCCTTCCCCCACATCCCCCCTTCTTCCCAGGCTCAGTTTCATCCCTTCACTCCCAGCTTTTCCACCTCCTTCCCCCCTCAGAGGCACAGGGAGATGGGGAATGGGAGTTGCAATCAGATCGTACAACTTTGTCTCTGCTGCTCCTTCCGCACGCTGTTCCCATTGTCCAGCATGAGGTCCCTCCCTTGGGCTGCAGTTCTTCAAGAACTGCTCCAGCGTGGGTCGTTCCATGGGGTACAGCCCTTCAGGAACAGACTGCTTTAGAGTGGGTCCCTCATGGGCCGCAGTTTCTGCTACAGAACCTTCTGCGTGGGCTCCTCTCCATGGGCTGCAGGTTCTGCCAGGAGCCTGCTCCTGGGTGGGCTCTCCATATGCTGCAGTTTCCTTTAGGAATCACCAGCTGCTGAGGCGTGGGGCCCTCCATGGGCTGCAGGTGGATATCTCTCAGGCGTGGTCCTCCATGGGCTGCAGGAGGATAACCCCACTTCACCATGGTCTTCTCCGCAGGCTGCAGGGGAGTCTCTGCTCTGGAGCATGGAGCACCTGCTCTCCTTCCTTCTTTATTAACGTTGATGTATACAAAGCTTACATTTTTCTCACTCCTCTCTCTTACAGCTGCTGCACAGCATTTTTACCCTTTCTTAAATAAGTTATCATCGAGGTGCCACCAGCCTCCCTGATGGGCTCAGCTTTGGCCAGCAGCGGGTCTGTTTTGGAGCCAGCTGGAACTGTCCATGTCCAAAACGGGAGCAGCCCCTGGTCTGTTCTCAGGCCACCCCTGCAGCCCCTCTGCTACCAAAACCTTGCCATGTGAACCAATACAGCAGCTGAAGAAACACAACTCAGATTTGGTTTTTATTCTCATTTGCACTGGCATTTATATGAACCACAGTAGATGCAGTGATTAAACAAATACTAGTCTCCAATAATACAAAATGCAATTAGTAGGGAAGTATTACTGACAGCTGTTTTGAGTTCTTTGCATCCCACAAGCGAGTTACAGCATCATTGCAACAAATGCATAACAATGTTTGGCTAACACGAAGGCATACTTGGCCTGCTTCAACAATCAACTCTATACTTAAGAATCACTGAAGACAACGGCTCCTTAAATTCACACATCGGAGCTTAATCCTATTTCCACTGAAGTAAATAGCAAAACCCCAGCGACTTCAGAGGAGCAGGATCATATTGTATATGCTTTACTTGAATATTAAACATGCAAGTCACCCTCTGCCTAAACACCTGAGGTAATAAAAAAGACACAGGAACCAGAGAACAAGAATTTGCCACCACAGGTTTCACTGATACGCAAAACACAGAACTGAACTGAAACGTATTTACTGTGTGAACGTTGTAGGTACTGGATGACTGAATACCAGAAGCATAAATAGAGAGAATTTGCCTAGCTTTTCATATTAGAACTCTAAAAGTAATATATTTCACTATTTTTAATACTAGCCTTCATATAATGTGGGAGAAATACTATGCAGTGAAGCAAGCAACGGGGTAAATTATAGAAGCCATTCAGAAACCAGTTCACACTGTATGTGTAAGCTGTCACAGACGGTCACAGAATTAGTTAAATGGATTGAACTTTCTATATTCATGAAGAAATTTAAACATGCCTTTTGTTTCAAACCCAGATGTTTGATCTTTCATAATAAAAAGATCTATATGATTTTAAAATAGCTTTTTAAAAGGATTTCAAATGCTGCTGTAACTCAAGACAGAAATGACAATTGTCCACTGAGCATGTTCAGTGAAGTCCCTAGTAAACAACAAAACAAGCTATTTCTCTTCTAAAATGTTACTTATAGATAAAGCTGAAAATGACAAACCTCATTAGGAAGATCTACTTCTCAAAAATAACATAAATAGTAAGGAAAATAAACTGTCAGAAGTGAAAATCAAGATTGTTAGAAAATCTACTTCTGAAATATGAGATGAGATAAAAAGTTGAGATCATATTTCTGCTCCGCTCATCTTTAAAATCTATCTATTCTTGAAATTCTTGGAGCCACGAGTCTGTATTCTGCTCCTGGAGAGCAGTTCTCATCAAATGTGATTTGAACTGAATAGTCAAGATAAATTATCCAAGAGATTCAGAAGGTGAACTGAGATACTCTGGAGAAATTGCCTAGAATGGTGTTAAGATTAACTGGGAGAAAAGTCTGAAAGATTTGTCTGGCAATGCTTAGGCCTTAGAGCAAGCAAAATCTAATTGTTAAATTAAGCAATAGAAAGACTTTATTCTTTCACAAATGTTAGCTGGCATTTGAAAGTCATTTCACAAGAACCTTGTCATACCTCCTGCATGCTTACTCAACTCCATACTACAGGCCTTCCCTCCCCACCACTGGGTTCTTCTTCCTGGATGTCACTACTAACCTAGCTGGACTATAAAAAGTAATGTACGAAGTCACCACAGCATGATTATTTGGAATTTCACGATCTCTGAAATAAGTGGAACGCAAAGTGCAATACAGATATTGTATTTAAAAATCCATGTTCCAAATCCTTCTTACGTATTAAAATATGTCGAATTCTCCTGGACAGGAAGGTACTTAACCACACTGTACAATGCAGCTGAAATTATTATGGTAGTGCTGATCAGACACTTTTAAATGAGAAAAAAATATTCTTTGCTGTTGAGTTCATCAAGGGAAAACTGACATGAACGAGAAGAAAGAAAATTCTTGTATCTCTTACCTTTGTCTTGAGTAATACAATCAGACCTAAGCCCATCGCATACCTTATTCCCCATGCTCTTTCAGCATGTAGTCTTCCATGTCTTCCAAAGTAATAAAAGCATTCTTTGCAAAAAAAAATAGTGGTACTTATGACCAAGGTGATACGTCTGGGGGCTGTTCACATCCTGGTAAACCTTGGCTGTTGGCCCCTGGAGGTGGGACAGCTCTGCCAGGCAGAGCTACTTCTTGGTATTTCACCAACGGTTTGGACAAACTCTGTGCAGTTGGAGCCAGGTGCTTCAAAGTTGGGCTCTTTCATCCGATCCTTGGCTAAGGCAAGATGCAGCACAACTGGTCGACAAAACTTCAGCCCCGTCTGCAATGTCTGCCGGCTACCCCGAAAACTGTAATACGAAGCATGCCTAACATACAATTTTATTTACTTTTTAAACACTAAATCTGTTAGCGTAAGCGAATCTTTATCTCTGCAGAGGTCCTGACTACTGTCTCTGGTTCCTTAAGAAAATGAGCACAGGTCTGTTTGTATTACTGGGCCTCAGCCCTGAAAAATACCATTCATAGTGCACCCAAGTTCCTGTACGTAACGTTGGAGAAATAAGTGGTAACTTGGTCTTATAATGGATTTTTAATTTCTCCTTCATTTTCACAATAGGGAAATCATGCATTTCTAGGGAAGACAGCAGGGCACAGGTTACAGCAACGCCTTTTTGCTTGGAGTGCAGGATTCTANGTGCAGCACAACTGGTCAACAAAACTTCAGCCCCGTCTGCAATGTCTGCCAGCTACCCCGAAAACTGTAATACGAAGCATGCCTAACATACAATTTTATTTACTTTTTAAACACTAAATCTGTTAGCGTAAGCGAATCTTTATCTCTGCAGAGGTCCTGACTACTGTCTCTGGTTCCTTAAGAAAATGAGCACAGGTCTGTTTGTATTACTGGGCCTCAGCCCTGAAAAATACCATTCATAGTGCACCCAAGTTCCTGTACGTAACGTTGGAGAAATAAGTGGTAACTTGGTCTTATAATGGATTTTTAATTTCTCCTTCATTTTCACAATAGGGAAATCATGCATTTCTAGGGAAGACAGCAGGGCACAGGTTACAGCAACGCCTTTTTGCTTGGAGTGCAGGATTCTATATTTCCCACGTACCGCATGCCTTAGACCACCGAGCTTAAAATCTCGTTGGAGACAATACACCATCTTCCCTTTCGCCAAATGATGTTTATTTATCACTAGTACAACAAAAATGGGTAATAACAGGAGACTGAAGAAGCAATATTAGCTAATTAATTTATATTAAGTAATAAAAAGTTCTTTTTCTTGTAGAACGTTTCCCTCGTTAAAGCTAAGGTTCGGAGTAGCTTTTTCAGGCGAGCTAATGTGGGGATGCATTCTCCATCTCCTCTTATCCCAGAGGACTTCATACTGTGGCTGAGGCTCTCCACGGGCACTAACGGCACGTGCATCTGGAAATCAAACCTGAGCCGTACCCGTTGATAAATGGAAAATAAATTGTTATTTAAACAAAGACTAATAAATTGTATGTTCTTAGTTGATTTTAAAAATTATTTTCTTTACTCGCATTACACAGAAGCATAATCTTGTACTTCTGATCAGTTCCATCGACTAATGTGAAGGCAGGCGACTCTGTATTCTTGATATAACTAGTAAGACGAAGAAGCATTTTTTTAAAGCTTAGTTTCTGCATTTTATGGTTTATCCCATACTTCCACATTCAGAAGGAGGATTACAAATTATTTTGTTTAAGCTTTTATCAGTTTTTGAGATCGCCGATATACCACTGGGACCTATTCTTAATAGAAGTATTTAAAAAATTCAGATACTGCTTGTCATTATCTTCAGGAAAAGAACTACATTCATTCTTAATGCAGGCCAGACAGATACATCTTTATTTTTATCGAGCACATACAAGTGTTAAAAGTCACAATTAGGGACTTTGCTGTGTGCATTAATGCCATCGTATGGGCAGTATTTGAAAGAAAGCAGTGTTGTAAAAATGATAAAATACATCAACAAACTATTGTCTGACCAGCCAGGCCCTCTAGCTTCTGTCCTCACATTTCTAGAATACTGTTCGTTCTCAGGCATTGGTGAGGGTATCAATACAGATCTTTTTACCAACTGTAAGTGCATCTCTATGAATGCTGCAGACTAAATAAAGATGCCACATTACACATATTAACTCTATTGCGTTTTTTTCACTAGCGACCACGAAACAAATATGTCTTAGCAAATCTCGTTCACTGGCCAAAACAGCAGTAAGACCCCGCTACCAGTTAAGACTTCTGTTTTACTGAGAAACAAGGATTTCAGCTTAAAAATCTGAAAAGACAACAGGTTAGGACATAAGAGAAATGCACTAGTATTAATAAACTTTTTACTTTTGACACATACTGTATTACAAAGAAAAATATCCTTGTAAGACCATTAATTGCTGGGCGATAGGTGACTTCTGTCTAGTTTACTAAAGTAGCTAATAAAACTTGTATAGAGAGCCTTTTTTAGATAATGCTTACATGTATGAAAATGTATGACACCCTTGTACTATGGCTTGCACTTTACTTGCATTAAACTGTGAAGTAGGCTGTAGTAATGTCTTTGTATATTCAGGGGTTGAAATACCAAAGCACTAGAGTATCGTACTGCTGGTGTTCAACCTGTCCTGTTAGTTCAGTCCAAACATGCTGACAACGCGTATTTTGAAAACCCCACTGACTTAAAATCTTTAGCAAATAATGCTATGGGGTCTCCATGGTCTTTGTTTCTTTGTAAATATAAACGTTCTTACTGTTTCTGTAGCAATAGGAGGTTATAAACCAAACTTTCACTAGGACTGTTTTCAATAACAAAAAAATCTATAGCGCCTTGTATAAAAATCATGGAGACTCCATGACCTGTGGGCATTTTTTGTTTACAAGCAGTATGTATATAGGTATTAGAGGCAGAACTGTTATTTATGACAAAGTTATGTCGTGATTGATTCTTTCTAAAATAAATATACGTTTTTCTGTCATTACGAAAAAGAAGTATTTTAGAGCCATCTTGAGAAGTTTGAAGTGTCAAAGCTTCAAATACTAGAAATCTTCCATGTCTCAACCTTGTTTTTCTAATCAGCTGTGAGATGAACCGAGAGGTGATGGTAAACCGCCCGTCTATGCCAGGGAAAAGGCCCGAGTTGTATCACAGTTTATGAGCACTCTGCAACTTTTCTATACTCACCATCCCGTTTAAGCGCTTTCACGACCAGATGCTCTACTGATACGGTAGTAAAGTCCCTCAGCTCATTGATGCTGCAGAGAGAGGAAATTAACTGCTCGAGACTAATACAGGTAAAACTAGGTTTCAACCCCTGGATAACAACAGTATTTCTTCAGTTTCACAACAGTATTTTTAATTTTATACTTGTCTATGTTGAGAGATGATCCAATAGTTTATATAGGCAATGAACATTAGGTTTCTTTTTTCCCCTCTTTTCAGATGAGTTCTGTGTGGATTACTGTAACCGGCTGCGTTTTTTCTATCACAGATTAACTTGTTAACTTTTTGTGTGTCTACAACGAAAATTTATGAATGGAAAACTTCACTGTGTGTTGCTCACTGGGCATATACCTCATGGTACATTGCACAGACGTGTAAGTTGTAAGTTGCACTGCAACATTAAAAAAGGAACATATTGCTCTTTTTTCAAAGATATTAACTTATTTAAGAGATATAGTCTGTACATTATTAAAAAGAACATTTATTCTTCCTAAATTCAAACAAAGCTTTTGTTTTGGGAAAAAAGTTGTAAACTTCAGTTGTAAATTTGGACTTCAATAAACGAATTATCTGCACTTAAATTTTGTGCTCGTGTGTGTGTGCGTGTGTGCTCTCCAACACCTGCAACCAAGAACAGCAATCAGTCAAGCGTCAGCCCTGGATCTGAACTGGGCAGACACGGAGCTCACTGCCAGCCCATGGTCTCTCCCTTAGATTCCCGGTACCTCCCGTGCCACTCGGAACAGCTCAAGCTGTGACTGTGCAACACGAATAGCCCTCAGAAAACCGTTCCAGCCGTTTCCTTGGCAAAGCAAATGCAGCTTGCATGGGTTTTTCTCTCTTTCAGGTTTTAAAACAGGGACACTTGGGATTTGCGCTTTTCTGACTGAAACAAAATTGGTGATCTTGTATTCTGGAGTAGATGTTAGGGGGAGAACGTTTTCTGGGAGCTAAAAGAAAAAAGAAGAAAACCGCAAGTATGAGAAGGACGTCAATTCATCATTCCGCTACAACAACCCTCGTGCCTTTGTACGCCGTGTCTCGTTGAAGGCACTGACACAGGCACGTTATCTCTGAAGACAGGATTGCAGAGGCCACGCCGCCTAGGACCCCACAAAACTGTGCTTTTAAACGGCGGGCACCTAGAACTGCAGGCCCAAATAAAGGTAACTGAGCGCAGAGACTTAGGAAGCTATCAAAACGTGTCCCGTGAACCGCATGTATCTAGCGACGGCCGTTCCTGCCCGTCGCGCTCCCGTCACGGTGCCCGGACGCTGAGGGAGCAGAACCTGGCGCCCCCAGGAATTCCCGCTCCTTCCCCTGCGGCGGCGCCGGACGCCCCAGAGCACGCGCGGCCCCTCCCGGGGCAC
>VZSC01015385.1:134071-146827 GCA_013398225.1 Steatornis caripensis
GTGCTGGGATTCTGTGATTAGCCTAAGTGAAATATGTGGGTTTATTATGCTTTAGTTTGTATTCTGCGTGTTTTGAGTTGAACATAGTGAATTCGTTGTGGTGCTGTAGCTTTTAAATTTCTTTTTAATAGAATCTGTATTTTTGATCTTTGATAAGATTCTAGCAGTTTGAAGTAGATCGTTTGAAATGCAAACACTTAAAGCCAAAATTATCCAGGTACATTTGACAGTTTTACTACTATATTTTGATTAGTTTTACTCTAGTTCTACTACTAAAAGGCATAGCTGTAACAATTTTCTGCTAGAGAGCATATAATAAATTTCTTCAGTAAATAATTGCTATTCAGTCTTTTCATCAAAAATAATGCCGTGTCTGTTAGTCTACACTGTTTAGCGCTTTGAAATAACCAATGTGCTTTTTATGCATGGGAAAAACCCAGCCTCCCGGTGGTACGTGTTGCAGCGTGATGGCAGTGTCAGTAGCATGGCAGTGCTTTTACTGGAAATCTTCTGACTCTTACCAGTTGCCTTCCCCCCATCCAGAGCATTAAGGCTGGCAGTTGCTAACATCTGTAATTCTGGTGATGTTTAGATCTACGTTCATATTGAATTCATCTCCAGAAGATGTCATCTGGGCTCATGGCTTTTGTAACTGATGGTATTTAGGTCTGTTGCCATTAGGGGTGGAGTGATTTTTCTTTTGTTAAATTTCACAGGGCTTAGGTAAGAGCGTTAATTCAGACAGAAGCAGAACTAGTAGTAAAACACAGAGCAGATGTTGAATTAAACTCTTATAATTAAAAAATATTTAAAATATTTCCTGAATTCATTACAGAGAAGGAGGTGTTTTTGTTTGGATCGGTTATCGACTGACGTTCTGGAGTCATTCTGCTGGTTGACCATGTAATTCCAGCTTTTTTATGGCTTGAATTTGTTGCAGATATTTTTCTCTGTACTTCTTTCCTAGTCTTTGATATAACTACATGATCCTGCCATTTCTTAGTTCTCAATAGCTTCTTTTAGAAGATTTCATAGGTAAAAGATCTTTTCTTTAGCGAAACAATAGGTGATCTTCCTTGTTTAATACATAATATTCTTTGAAGTAATTTTAATAGAACAATTTTAATAAGAAGAAGCAACTTGGCTAATTGAGGTATTTTTAACAAAGCTAGTCATTAGATAAAGGAAGAGGATACACAACTCAATGCAGTGAAGCCTCTTTTATGTAGTCAAGGTGGCATTGCTTTTCTTTCACCTCGGTTCTTTGTGTTTGCAACAGAAAAGAGTGAAACCTTCTTGGAATAATTGTGCCAGCGTAGGTGTTAAATAGTGCAGCTGTTCACTTGGATTTTTAAACATACGTGCATTTTGCTTCAGACGTCCAAAAGTAAAGCAATTACTGTCAGTCACGAATTGGGCTACCTTCATCATTCCTAGGATAGCTTTCTCTGTTACATGTAGCACAATGCACTACGTTGTGAATTTCTAAAACAAATTAATCAAATCTGTTACGTGAAGATAGAACTTTTTCACAGTTTCTTACTTTAAATTGTACTTTCCCTCTAGTATCTACTGGATATTGGTACGTTGTCTTGGTAGCATCGTGTACTGAAATAGGCTATCTGAATTACGATACATTTTAAACAGGTTTTTTTAATAATGCTTTAAAAGTACAGACTTTTCTTTGAGCGTGGGTGTCTCTTTATAGATAATCTTTGTAGCTCCGACTGTGGCATTTTGCTATAAGCAGCATTGCCAGAAAGACGGTTACTGTGTTAATTGGTTCATATTTTGATTATTGCCATCCTCTCTCACCTGTTTTCTGTATCCTGGGGCTGTTCAGTGCTAGCAGAGCCCCTCTCCTGTGCTGGGGCACAGCGGAGTCAACAGAACCTCCTGGAGATTTTTTCTGCCAAGGTGGTCATGTTAGGCCCTGAAAGGAAAAATGGCAAGTACTCCTCAGCATAGCTGAGTTGTAGTAAGTGTGTTAGATCATTGATGTTTAACGTTAATTAACATTGTATGTTAAACCTTTTGTCAACATGTGACTAACTGAATTTTTCGCGATGCTGGTCGACATACATGATAGCAGCATGGGTGTATTTTCATATATGTAGGACTTTCCTCTCCAGATTTCTGGAAATGGTATTAGCTCTGTCTTCCTTCTGACCGTGTCCACGCTTGCCAGCACAGCTAGGTCAACATGGGGAACACACAGTTCTTCAGTAACACAATTTTGGTATCTCCCCCTCCGCCCCGCTCCAAATCCGGACGTGTCGTTGGCTTAACTTGCCAGGTGTCTGCTCCTGCACTGGTATGTGTGTGTGGTGCGTGTAAACCCCCCGTCCCCAGGTGAGGAGATGGGCAGCAGCTGTCACAAGTTCCTGCCTTTGAGTCGCTGCCCGCTGGTCAGCCTCTGGGAGAGGAGCTCGCTCAGCCTCTGCTTCCGTACCGTCCCCGTCTCCCCTGGCTGGCACGCCCGACGCAGCGAGAGTTGTATCCCTAGCCTTCGTCTCCTGGCCGTGTCTAGCAGTTCTGTATCAGTGCCCACCAGGCCTGTTATACTTCATCTGCAAAGGGAAAGTATTTTGGGGTGTCACTAGTGTAAATTAAGAGACTAGTACATGCTGGTCAACATGCTTGTGTTTACAGCGATGGCTTTGCCAGCTGAGATTGGCTAGCCCAGCTGCGCTGGAGTTGTGGGGGTTTTTGATGCTTCCAGCTGACATAGCTGTGTTACAGAAATTTCGTAACATCGGCCTGGCCTGAAGAGAAAAAGCAGTGGGCTCCTGTTTCTCGACGCAAGATGGGCTCAGTCCTACAAATTTTCCAACCATTTCTGTATTGAAGTAGAACGTGAAATAAATGGTAGCCACTAGCAGGCTTTTAGGGTGGTGCGATAATTACGCTGACAAGAAGGTTTTGTGCTCCAAGGAGGGGGAAGGGGCACATTGGCTGTATGTTGAGCGGGAATACTATGTATTAATAAAGACCGTTAGCGTAGAGGAGCCCTAAGTAACCCTTCTTCCCCTTAGTCCCCCATGCCAAAAAAGGCAACTGAAGAATAACTTTTGGCTTTATCCTACAGCTTTCAGCTGTGGTGTTGTCTGCTTGCCCCTTATTGCAGCGTCTGCCTTTGTTCTCCTACAGCTCTGTGTTTTGCTGTGATTGTATGATCTGAAAGTTTCGCGATGATGATCACGCAGTTTACTTTAGAAGTGATGGTGTTTTGCTGTCCTGAGTAGTTTAATTTGCACGTGACTGCTGTCTGATGAACCTGAGCTAATTCAGGGTGGTGCTTTTGCATTTCTCCCTGTTCGTTGTGTTTTCATTATTATAACTAAATGCTATGAAGTAAATCCTGCTCCTATTTCCAATTGAAAGCTGAGATAACATTGAGGATATAGTAAGAGTTTTACACTAGGGATTTAAGGTATTTCCCAAAATCAAGTTGTTATTTTCCCTGCTTTTCTATCTTGCTGGCACTCTGCCACCATCATCTCTACGCAGATCCTGTGAATGTTTTTCATACTTGTTTTCACATTTTTAAAGTGTCAGAAAGACTTCAGGTGAAGAACAGAAGAGTCTTTAGTGATACAGAGGAAACCATAATCTACAAAAGTTGCAGAGGCTTCAACGTGTGTTNTTTTCTGGCACTCTGCCACCGTCATCTCTACGCAGATCCTGCGAACGTTTTTCATACTTGTTTTCACATTTTTAAAGTGTCAAAAAGACTTCAGGTGAAGAACAGAAGAGTCTTTAGTGATACAGAGGAAACCATAATCTACAAAAGTTGCAGAGGCTTCAACGTGTGTTGTGGCAAGTTTTTTAATATATGGCATGCCAGCGTGTGTAATGCCAGCTCTGATGGGAATCTTAAGGCAGTCGTTTAAAGATATTCAGGTGAAGCTGCATTTGAGTTTAAGCTTTGTGTAATACACAATGTTTTTTTCCAAATTCATGTTCTAAGTAGACATCAAACTCATGACCAAACCTGTAGTTCTGTAATTTACTTTGTAATGTACGTGATTCAAAAGGTTATGCAGGTGATTCTTAATTCCAGTTATTGCGGCGTATTTTCATTTATTGTCCACATGCAGTTACTCCAAACAGACAGTCGTTGAACCGTTGTCTGAATTGGAAAGGAGATGACATTTTGTCTGATGTAATGGAGAATTCCTGTAAATAAAATTGAGGTGCTTTTTGCTGGAACATGAGACTTAGAGTACCTGTATGTTGAGTAGATTAGAACTTAATTTGCCTTAAGAGGTGATGGAAGCATCAACGTGGCTTTGAACACAAAATTCTTCCTCGTATTTTAGACGTCACTGTTGTTGTCAGTGATCTCTAGCTTTCTCTTTACCGTTGTAATTGGAGAAAATCTTTGTATAAGACAGAAGAGGTCCCTAAAAGCCATACTGTTTTAAAAAGGTTTTTAAAGTGGCTTGTTTAATCCCGTATTTGATCAAGCACAACACAGTAGTAAAATCCAGATTTTACTGGAGCTACATTTTTATTTCTGCATTAAAACTCCCTTTCTGTATCTGTCTGTCCCAGGTAGCAAAGCTGGCAGCTGTTTCTTCTGGTGTGCCATTTGCATGTATTACTGTATATGCGGCAACAGAAAAGGAATCAAAAAGTCAGCTGGTGAGGCCAAGTCAGGTAAGAAGCTTACTGTTTGTCAGTCTTTAAAATAATACTACAAAAAATCTGCAGAATACCATCTCTTTCCATTGAATGACATTACCCAGTAAATAAAATACATAGCTAAGTAGTATGTGATAATAAAAATTACCTCCTAAATAACTGCACCGCTATAGCACATGTAAGACATGAAGTGTTAAAATAGTAAGTTAGTAAAGTTTTATCTCGTTGTATTATTACCTTATTTCCAGACTGAGGCCAGCAAAGGTAAAAGAGTTTTGTATAAATACTTCCTGGTAATAATAGCCTGTTTCTATTATACAATTTCTAGTAATCCATGCATGCATCTTCCAACTATTCTTGCTCATGCTTTTTCTGAACAAAAGTTATTTTTATCATTCTCAGTCATTCTGCTTCTTAGAGCCTGTGCAATACTTTCAGTTTTCATTTCTAAAGAATTAACGTGTAGTCACACTTGTGTAAAGTAAGTTTGTAGATAAAAAGAGCATTACTCAATACAGAGGTTTTGTTGGCTGTAATGGGACCACTAAGGGTTTGCAGTCTCGAAAAACACTATTCGGTGTAAATGCTAATCCGCATACAAAACCCATCTCCCTGCAGTACACTTATGCTTTTCTTTCCAGCTTCCAATTTACTGTCCACCACCTCTGAAATCGAAATATGTTGAAGAACAGCCTGGTCACTTGCAGAAGCAAATTTCTTCAGTAAGACAGACAACTGGCCGCTATATTGGATGGTGCAAGGTAAGAAATACCCGCATCCAAAGTTTCCTACAGTTCCTGACAGCACTTGACTGAAGCATTGCAAAACCAGCATGCTTCATCCTGGAGTTCTTTTGCAGTTCCTTGTATTGGCATACCCCTATAATTTAAGATGCTAAAATGAGCCCTTCTCTCATTTTCCTCCCCTGTGCTTATAACAGGGAACATGTGCGTTCTCTCTGTTTTCCAAATCAAAAGGCAGCGAGATTAATAGGTCCCCTTCAGTCAATGCTACACTGAATCTAGCCCAACCCGCAATGTCTCGTGGTTGTCGTCCACAGCAAGAGTTACACAGATAAATTCTTGGCAGGAGAACTTCACAGCATGTAAGAGTCTGAAATTCCAGGTACAGTCCACAGAGCGAGAGAGAGAGCTGCTCCCAAAGGGCGGGTTGTCAAGGTTTAAGGATGGCTATTAAACACAGGTTTTAGACACAGGTTTAAATTTATTAAGACACAGGTTTAAATGATTTCTATTTATTTATTTATTATATATATAAAAATATACCAGTTTAGGTACCAATTTAGGAAAGACAGAGTGCATCCAATGTAACTGTTAAAGCAGGCTATTACTAACTAGTCATCAACAATACCTCGCAACTCTGTTATTGAATATTCCAGGCGTAGAAGAAAATACGATGCCTGTCACCATGCTCTTAACTGCTGGTAAATGTCAGCTTTTCACCCTGGCTGTTGTTAGTGTAAGAAACTTTGTGTTTGTATTTTTCTCTTACAAACAAAACAGACCCTATTATTTGAAAAAATGAAGGAAATCAAAATGTCTTCTTGTGTTTTCTGTAAATTTTTGTTCCATTGGTCTGTGAAAATTTTGTCAGTGACTGCATAACTGAAATAATTTTGTTACAAATCTGCATCAAACTTTTCCATGCCCTGAATCAAGCGAGTGTTTCCGAGATTGACTAGCAGTGACCTCTGGTGGTACAAATTCTGTGCTACTGCAAATAAATGATTTTGGTGAAGTGACTCAAGATGACATTCGTTTCATTAATCTGCTAAAGAACGTGTATTTACTCAATTTGCTTAGCAATCTGAGGACAATGATACTAATAATAAGCTAGTAGAAGGGGTTTTTCTGGATGAAGAAAAACTTGTCATTAAATGAATTGACCAAATTGAAGGGAGTAATGCAAACTAGTTGAGCACACATCTTACACCAAATCAGTATGGCTTATCTTTAGCAAAACCGAGCACCATTTTTGCAAGCTAAAAGACAAAGTTAGTTTTACTGGGTAAGTCTGTCTAGGGAAGAGGAGACTGTATGTTATAATTCAGTTTTCTTATGTTATACTGTTGGCATCCAGATGTTTTGCTGCCCTACAGTTTTGTTCCTGAGATGTCAAGTTTGGAAGTGATCTTACTATATTAAAGAGGTTTTTTTTAAGATTAAATACGGATTGAGGTTTTAAAAATGTCAATATGGGAGTCAAAAAGGGGCTAGATCTCAGCACAGCTTCTGCAGAAGTTCACTGATCCGGTTTGGGGTTTTTGAAGTTACATAATATTTCTTTGTCTCATGGTGCTGAGCCATATGTAACCACCAAGTATTTTTGTACTGAAAACATCCACTTTTGCTAAGATTTTACATTTATTTTTTTGATTATGAACCTCTTTTTATTTTTTGCAGGATGCTTTTGTCTTTGTTAAAAATGGAATAATGGATTCAATTCAGTTTGGAAAAGGTAGGCAAGTTGCCTATTTCTGATGAGCATTTTCTGTTGTTTCTCCTTGCAACTCGGAAAAATGGTTAAAACAGCAAGTTCTAGTTAGAGGGGAGAGGAGGGGGAAAGCATGGGAGGGGAGTGCACCGGAATACTTTCCACAAGTGTGGGGGCAAAAAACTGGGCCTTCTGTTAATACACTGTGGAGTTTCATTTCTGTTCTCAAATGAGAGAAATGACCAATTAAGTCATATTTCTCATTCTTTTAATTTTAGCTTTGTTCTTAAAACCATAGCATCACAGAATCATTGAAGTTGGAATCTATAGATCCATAGATCTCTCTGCAGCGGCACCTCTGTGGCTCATCTAGATCAATCACCTGCTTAAAGCAGGGCCAAAGCGGGTTGCTCACATCTCTGTCCAGTCCGGTCTTGAACAGCTCCAGCGATGGAAATTCCACCACCTATCTTAATTATAAAAGCGGCTTCTTAATCCTAGCACAAGTTACAAGCAGTATTTGCATTCAAGTTCAGTATCAGCAACTATAGATAATAGTTATTTTCCTTAAAAATAGTATATTAGAACATTCCAAAATAGATGTTTTCTCGTTTAATCTATATTAACTTACGGTGAAATAAAAACTTAAAACTGTGCTTTCCTTTTCCTTTATTAAGGACTAACATTTTACAAAATATAAAAAAGTATCTGAGGAGAAAAAATGTTGACTTTGCTGCAGTGTTTTGAGGACTGTGATTCTGGGGTCTAACACAGACTGCAGAGTGTGCACCTTGAAAATAAGGCCTCTTCATTCATTAACAAAAATCCAGTCTTGGACTGTTTTGAGTTTTGAATATTCATAATTCTACTTCCATCTTCATTTCTTAAGTGGAAAATAAAATAAAAGGTTTAATATTGAATTGTTATGCTTTTTTTCTTCTTTTTTTTTTAATTCTAAGATGCTTATGTTTACCTGAAGAACCCACCACCAGAATTTCTTCCCAAAGTTGGTGTAATTACGATATCGAGCTTAGCTGGCATAGTGCTGGCAAGAAAAGGTAGGGGTTTTTTGCTTATTTTCATTATTGGTGTGTTGAATATGTAGCATGTAGTAATTTTAATGGTCAAAAGCTTTTTCTGAAACATAGGCAAAACCTATGTAACTAGTATTAAAAAAAAATCTTCCTGATAAATTGAAGAGACATTATTAAATACTTCTTTTAGAAGCTGGTTATGACCTAATAGAGCAGGATTATATAGTCCTTTTTAATGAATTCAAAGTAGGATTCTTATTTTGAATTTGTTCATTACTGGTTTTCAGAAAAAATCTGTATATGGTAGGAAATTGGAAACAAATTAGTAGGTAAGGTTACTGAATATGGTGAAAACTAAGGGAATTTAAAGGGAAGAAGCTAAAGAATGTTGGCATTTGGCTACACAGGTACAAGAGAATACGCATCAGAAGGCATGATTTTGATGGCTTTGAACCAAAAGGATAATTTGATAGGCACAATCACCTCTCCTTTCAAGATAAATAGTAGGAGAATAATACTTTCACTACTAGAAGCTATTGTTGAGAAAATGTTAATCTGTAATTCCTGAGTGCCTGTCTATCTGAATATTCACAAAGCAAATGGATTTATCAAAATATTGGCAGATTCATGAAAGCATTCTTCTTGTATCCTTGTCAGCTTTTTGGCTGACAGATTTTAAAAGAAAAGGCTTGGGCTTGAGAGTCTGTCATCAGGGCTCCTTGTCAACAGACAGGAACCTGAGCCTGGCCCAGCCCTTGTCGCGTTGGAACAAAGAGGCCCCAGTTTCCAGGCTCCTGGCTGCTCCAGATTCTTCGATCTGTGCCCTCAGGAGAGTGTGCATGGAACTAGTGAAGGACCACAGCAGCTCCTAAATGCCGCAGGCATTCTTCCCGTTTTTCACAATACTGGAAAATCTAAGTTGGGATTATTTCTCATTCAAGAAACCAGTGTTCAGAATATCAGAATCTCCTGCGCACATGACTGTGCTGAACTCCAATCACACACGGTATTCTCTCCTCCTGCCCTTATGGGGATAAGCTGTATGTAAGCAATGGTTAGGGGTTAAACAGTTGCATTTAATTGATACAACTGCTTAGCTTTACATTTCATTAGCGTCTAATTATTTGAAATATTTGGCTTTGTACAGATTCTAGATTTAAGAAAATTGCTTATCCATTGGGACTTACTACTTTAGGAATTTCTGTTTGTTACCCAGCTCAGTCAGTGGTAATTGCTAAGGTAAGTTTACTTGTATTTTAATATTGAAGTAACAGTGAATGTAGTCATAGCATTCCCATTTCACTTAATCAAGTGTCATGGGTCTAGGCGTCAGAATTCACATGCATCTTCGTTAAAGTATATAATGCATCGCAGGTATCAATCGCATAACTATTAAAAAGGAATAAAATGATTGAATTATAAAATGCAGTTGTATAGCGTCTCAATTTTTAATCCTCATTTCTCAAACAAATAAAGATTATTTTATCTTGATGAAATAAAAGTAAATAAAAAATAAAGCTGTGCCAAACTTGGCAGATATGCAATTTGAGATACTGTACACTTGCATCTCTTGTTAGAATTCCTTGTTTTCCAATTACTGTCGTCTTGCAATTGTCTACCTGATTAGAATATGTCTTAGCTGTTCATGTAGAAAAGCAGAACTATACCTAATATTTTGTATGCCAGAATTGTTTGCACACAGTACATCTGTACACAAAAAGTGAATTGAAAAGCAGGATATGAAGTCTATATATCTCTCCCTCCTGTGTAGTTTTCCAGTGTTCCCCTATTTAGAAAAGCACATACTGTTTCCTAAGAATTCTTTGTAGTTCCTCGACGAACTTTGTGTTTATAAGTTCAAAACTGCACTTCTGTGTTAAATCAATGAGATAGGGAATTTTAGTTTAGTTAGTTGTGTTTGGTTCTAGAACTTAGCAATCTCGTAGTTAAATGGTCAGGTTTAAGTTTTGACGGAAAGATTTATGGAACATTATCCTGAAATCTGATTGCAAAAACTGCTATTGATCCATCGTGATGAGTGAGTTGTTACTGTTACTAATTTTAGTGGAGTATTTTTGTTTGGTATTTTTATACTTCCAGAGTACTTAGGAAGATATCAGAGACACCTATACTGTGGTTAAAATCATTGGGCAATCTTCTATTGCTAAACTGATACGTTGGGGTTTTTTCTTATACGCAAATCAATGAGGATTACGGTTTCTCAAGAGGCAGTGGGATTTCTTGGCTTATTATCATAAGACCTAAATGTCAGGGTTGGAAGATGGAGAAATGAATAGGAGTGCTACCCTGTATATTATGACCTGTCTCAGGAAGCTAAATCCTTGTATCTTACCTGCTTACATTATGTATCACCTTTTGCACAGTTTGTTGGAGTTACAGCAGAGAAGTGCTCTGTTTCTACAGAGCATTTGTAAAGGCACTCCATAGTTACTACAGTATTATAAAATTACTTACCGAAAATTGAAGGATTTGGCCATTTGTAAAGCAAAGCACTGCTCGCTAAAATGGGCCAGGTCATCTTTTGGGGCTACCTCCCTTTGTGTTACTGTCTTTGATCATTTCCAACATAGTGAGACACGTTTGGATCCTTTAAAACTGCTGCTCCAGTCCATTGTGCTAACATTGCCAAAACAGTTTGCTGATCAGGTTTGGATTTCATTTTGAGTAGGTGGCTGTAGCATGTGAATGCTGCCCATGGAGCTCTAGTACCAATTTAAACATTCTTTAGGGTTTGCTTGTAAGTAAGAGAATTGTGCACTGGGTTTTGAAAAGCAGATGATTGAAATGTCTTAGTATGAGGTCAAGCGTGTTCTCGTGCAAATTAGGTGCATTTCATTTGAATGGTCTGTATGTCTTAGTATTTTTAAAGCTGTCATTAAATTACGTTTGTCTAAAAAAAATAGGTAACAGGGAAAAAGTTATTTTCTGCAAGCCAGCAAACCTATGAAGCTGTGCGATCACTATGGGCAAAGAAGGAAGACGTCGCCAAGGTAGGGTTTCTGAAGTAATGACTGTAACTCGTCAATTCATAGGGAGAAAGAAGTAAATTAGAAGGTCAAGTACTATTCTGCTGATACCGTTTGAGATGACTAATTGCATCAAGGCACAAAAACCCCTCTGATATTTTTGTAACTTCAGTGTTTAATTAATGTCAGGCCTTTCAGGCCAGTTGATGCTGAGATCCCTGTGTAGTCCCACAAGACATGCAAGATGCACAAGATAATACTAAGTTTCTCTTATAGCTCATTTTTGATCTTGACAAAAATAATGCTTTTGGATTCAAGCTTTGGTCCTAAGCAGGCCACTGAATTTAAAATAAAGACACACAGAATTACAGTAGGTATGACTAGCTTATTCTCAAACTTATCAGTGAAGGCAATTCCACAACCCTTCCAGGTAGTCTGTTTTAATTACCCTGTGATATAAATTGCCTGACTTTTTTTTGTTTTCTTGTCCTGTCTTCCTTGCAGCCATAGTGAATAAGTGGTCAGTAACCTCTTTATATTGACCTATTACATATGTAAAATTTATCATAGGTTTTGACATTTATCTTCTCCCAGTATAACCTTTTCTTACAGAGCAGACTTTCTAACTCTTACATAATTCTTGTCTCCTCTGAGCTTTCTAGTTTCTCTCCTTGTTCTGCTTTTAGGGTTTTTTGTTAGTGGTTTGTGGTGGTGTGTTTTTTTCTAAGTGAGGTGGTCAGAATAGGACACAGTAAACCAGCTGAGGCCTTGCCAGCACTAAGTAGAGGGGAATGCTAACCTCCTGTAAATTACATATGGAATTTGGGTTAGTACATCCCAGAATTAAACATGGTGTTTCTGCAACCTGAAAGGGTTGTTCTCCAGTGGAAATTTTAAAACCCCTGATGCAAGTGCTACTTCCCTGAGTAAAATTTCAGCTTTGCACAGTGATTTTTTTGCTGTTAAAGAAAATGAAACTTTCTCAGTCATATTAATGTTTAGAAGTATTTTGCTTTAAATTTATCGTCATCATTTGTATGCAGTCATCACCCTTTATTTCCACTGAGGAGTACAAATGGAATTTTGAATTTTGAAAATGAGATTCAGATAAATGTAATGAAAACGATACTGAAACAAGAATTGATGTGGTAAAGTTTCTATCAACTTTATTATTTTCCCTGAGTGAAGCCTGCTCCCAAAATAATATATTATTTTTCATTAGTAGGGTGTTACTGTGATTTATCTTTACATCTTCTGTTAACTAAGGGTAGTATGTTGTGGTGGGTTGGCCCTGGCTGGACACCGGGTGCCCACTAAGCCGCTCTATCACTCCGCTTCCTCATCTGGACAGGGGGAGAAAAAAATGACAAAAGGCTCGTGGGTCCAGATAAGGACAAGGGAGATCATAGAATCATAGAATGGTAGGGGTTGGAAGGGACCTCTAGAGATCATCTAGTCCAACCCCTCTGCCAAAGCAGGTTAGCCTAGAGCAGGTTGCACAGGAATGCATCCAGGCGGGTTTTGAATATCTCCAGAGAAGGAGACTCCACAACCTCCCTGGGCAGCCTGTGCCAGTGCTCTGTCACCCTCACAGTAAAGAAGTTCCTCCTCATGTTCAGGTGGAGCTGCCTGTG
>VZSC01015385.1:146962-173286 GCA_013398225.1 Steatornis caripensis
CTGTCAGACATAGGGGAAGCTTCTAGCAGCTTCTCAAGAGAAGCCACTCCTGCAGACCCCCGTGCTACCAAAACCTTGCCATGCAAACCCAGTGCATAAGTGTTCTGTGAAAACTAAATGTTGTTTCAGTCTTGTGTAAGACTATAGGTTCCTCATCCGTAAATGGACAGTGACATCCTTGTGAAGTACTTGAGGGTTTCAGGTAAAAGTACAGTATCACGCCTAAGTGTAGACTCATGACGAAGTAAACCTCCTTACATGTGAATTTGAAGTGGTTGTATCTGAACTGTGGGGTTCTTTCATGCATTTTATTTTTTCCAGCTGTGTCCTTTGCATGCAGCTGACTTCATCGTTACTAGTTGAATATCATTGTATGCTGTCGTATCTGAAAAAGATAAGCTTTCAGACTTGAAAGCTTTATTTTGCAATAATGTATTAAGCATATACCCATGTGCATTTTTTTTATTAATGTTTGGTTCACAGCTGCAGCAAGAGTCAAAATCAGTTACACAAGAAGATAAGAAAAAGAAAGAAATTTCTAGTACAAAACCTGAGTCTGCTGTTGGGTCAAGATCATTTAACAGAACAGAATCTTCTCCAGTAGAGTCTTGGAGTAATAAAGATCCAGTGCCTTCATCAGGTGAATTAAAAATTTCAAGTGTAATCTCAGGGGAAATTGCAAATCCACAGCAAATTCTGAATTACTTGACTTAATTTTGTAGTTACCCTTGCTTTAAAATGGAGCAGACTGCCATAGCATGTTATTCTTGAGAATATCTGGTACACGCTGTCATTTACTGTATTATTCAGAGCCTCAGGGAGGTGATAACTTTCTTACTGTGAACCCTGTCACAGTATCAGATTTCTTAGAAATTGGTTGTTCTTTCTTAATAATGTTTTCTTTCATTCCATGTGGTGTTAACCATATCCCATATTGTTAGCAATGAGATGATATCATCGAGTACTTGTGTTAAATACCTACTTTAAATTATCCTTCTGTTGCCACCATACCGTAAGTGTAATTTAAAGGATTACTGCTGGGTTTTTATGGAAACAGCTAATGTGATTTACTCTGTTCATTTCTCTGTAAGGGTTCTGTATCTTCAGATATTGGTAAAAGAAGAATGCAAAATTGACAAATGAAGCACTGGATTTTATTTTCCTAGGTTTTTTGCAGTGATGTTCTTTGTGCACCTTCAGTGGTTGAGATGATCGACTAGATCATGTAATGGCGTATTTAACATACAAATATTTTGATAGGCCAGTTGCTAAAAGCGATAGTGGAATTACCTATTAAAGGACAACTAAATTTGTTTTAAAATGCTGTTACCTTTTGTAGTGGCAATTTGCAAATTTTACTCATTGCTTAAACTTGCATACTTCTTTTTACCGTGTTCTTTACCAGAACTATTTTTTTTTTTTCTGGAAAGCAAGCAGAACGTATTTGGGTGGAGTTTTCAATTTTTTTTTTCCTTTATTTTCACTGTAATATACATTCACATCTTTCTTTGCTGCGCACTTGTATTTTTTCTGATTCCGTTTGTGGAATGCTTTGATCTGTTTTTCCATTCACTTCAGGCCAGACTGTCTTCAATAGTGTTATGTATATAGATGCCTCCTGTCTTTGCTTTCACGAGTGGAATATGTTCATGTCCCTAATACAGCCAAAGGTGTCCATGCCCTAAATTAATCTGTGTCGTCAGAGGTGTTTATTTTCACTAGTTCAAGCAAGGCAAAGCTTTCAGGAGAACACAGCACCCTGTGTTAAACCGACTGATGTAGCTGGAAAAGCAGCAGGCTACTAGTAGGAAGCACAGTCCTAAAAAACCTGCCTTTATATTCTCTTAGGTCCTCTAGAATTACAGTATCATTAAATATGCCATTCTTTGTGCATTGTCACTCAGGGCAACTGTGAGAGCTCAGTGTTTTTTAAGTTTAGTTCATTGGTTTTGGAAGTCATGAAGTGAAACTAGGTAAGAGCGTTTGTCTTAGTCTGGAATTCTTACCATCTGGCAGCAGCTTCAGAGAAGATACCGATTCAGTTGGTTTTGGGAGACAACTGTGCTCCTGCGAGCAGTGGGGGAAGAAAGGTTGGAGATTTTTTCCCATGTCCAAGCTTTCCCTTCCTTTCCATGTGTAGGGCAAAGCATCACTGTTTCTTCTCTCACCCTGCTGTGTTCAGGAAGTAGTGTTAAAAGTATGGAGAGTAGGAGGAAGACCTGCTCTGCAGCCACTGCTGTCTGCTGATGCTGACAACATGCCTCCATCGTCCTGTATGACTTACACAGTTTTAACTAGAACATACATATTTTGATCTTTTGTGTTTGCTAATACAGTAAGTTTCAAAATATGTCAATAAGCTTTTTCTCCTGCAGCTCAAATATATTTTTTTTTAAATTAAATTTCTTTAATATCTCTAACAGGAGCAGTGAAGACACCAAAATTTAAGCCTGATCCAAAACTTATGGACCATGGTCAGTCCAGCCCGGAAGATGTGGATATGTACAGCACTAGAGGCTAAGACAAATCTGCTAATGTATCTTTGCAAAGTATTACAGATAAGGGGGAGGGAAGAAGGGAAGGAATAATCCTTACAGTACATACTCTGTGAGGTATAATTTAATCAGGTATTTTCTTATATCCCAATTTGTATTATTGACTTACATGATTCTGTTTAGTGAGTATTTTGTTTCTCACTGCTTACAAGCAGTGAGAATTCACTCATTGTCAGTGTCATTAGTGAGACACTGAGAAAATGAGATTTGTCAGTGTCTTCTCACAATGAGGTTTCTCTGTGCCAAGCTTGTTAATAAATGTCACTTCATAAAGGATATTTGAAAATGTAAACATATCTATACTTCAGCTGGGATGTTCATTGATCTGAAAGGTGAATGTGATGGATGGGGTTTGCAGAGGCTTCTTTGTCTTTTTTCTTTCAGCTCTGGAATGAAGTGCAACTTCATATTGGTCTGAATACCCTTAAGAAGTCGGTCATTATATCATATGAATAGCATTAAGTTGAATGCTTCTATAAACAAGTCGCTTTTTTTCCATTGCAAAGTCATTTGTTGTTGTGTGCCTCTTTCACAAAGGTGACTGGAAACAACTTCTTGTCCTGTGTGCTTCTTGTGTATTTAAATGTCACTTAAGCTGGGAAAAACCACACAACCAAAACATTCTTTATAGACTATGCATTAGTTTTCACCTGCTTCTCATACTTTGAAGAACTCTGTGCAAATTGCTGAATCCACGAAACTCATCCTGTTTGAATTTATACAGGAATGCATTAGCAATGTTTAGGAAGTTGGAAACCTTCTGTAGTTTTGAGGTTTAAAGTGCTGACAAGTATTAAAAATGCAGAAGTAACAGGCAGCCAACTTTTTCTTCCCGGAAGTTTGTACGCAATACCCATTGATCTTGGTAGGATTTCTGTGAAATTCTGTCTTTTTTCCGTAAGAATGAAATCACAAACTGATTAAGTTTCCTGGGATGAAACTTTCAAACACTGCATTTATCATTGTGTATATCACCCCACTCTGTTCATTTCCCTTCAAAACACTCTTACAGAGGTTGGAATAGATCTGGGGATCATCCTTGAACAAAGTGCAGCTCGTTATCAGTACACAATGATAATCAGCCTGCTGCCTGGACGTACATCTCGTCCGTACCTACTGTGCCACTTCCCTGAGGTATAAACTGCAAAAGGACACTGTGCTGGTAGTTTGTCCTTTGATCTGTTGAATGCTGTTACTTTTCAGTTAATGAAAATATGTGCTTGTTTTGAAGTCGAGGGAGGGAAGCAAGAACCTGTACAAACAGATCGTTTGGTTGGAAGACTTAAACCTGAAAAGAAAGGCTGCTTGATATGAATGTATTCTCAGCGCTGGGATGTGAAGGGATATTTGCTCCTATTCTCCGTAAGAAGAGATTTGACAATCTGATTCCTTCTTCTAAGGCTGCTAATGCAGAGGCAAATGAAGTACAAGCAAACAGTATTCCCAGTGTCACTGTGGGACTAGTAGAAGTTTTGCGGAGATACTGCAGGATCGAGTGTGTGCAAGGCACAAATGATGAATGAGAAAAAGATTAAGGAAGGCTTTTATGGTGGTTCAGAAACAGATAAGTATTGATATTTTGGAACCCAAGTTTTAGGCAAAGTGTTGGACTTTGTTATACAGGGTCCAACGGAAAGTGAAGTCAGTAAATGTGAAGTTTAAAGAAGAGGAATTCCATTAGTTAAACTTCCTTGGGACAACTGACTTAGAATTTCATGTGTTTTGTTTCTTTAATCATCTCTTAAGGCTCAGGAAACTGTCAGAATCCAGGCAGCAATCAGAGGATATTAAATCAATCTTCACAGAGCTCCTGGACAAGACACATTTAGTGTTCCATCACAGAGAGAGAAGTAGAAAAATTAGATGGCTGAGCTTCATATACCATTTCCAGGGAAACAGATGAAGACATAAGGCAGGAAATGAAAATGATGAAGAAATCATTTTCAAGTGCAAGACTGGATGGCAGAAATTGTATTACCTATCTCTATATCTGGCCCTTTGATCAGATTCTGGATAAAAAACATAAAGGAAAAACCATCTGCTCTACTCCTAGATTCTATTTAAATTGTATCTTATGTCCTTTGAGTGATACCCTACCACAAGTCAGCAAGAAAGGTAAGAGGATGCAGGTTTGCATGGAATTTGTAGGGGTTTACTGTGATGACTTGTTTTCAGTACACAGTGGGAAACTGTGCACAGAAATTCATCTTCTGGGAACAGGGAGAGAAGCTACCGTGGATAGCTGTTAAGGAATGAGCCTGTCTGCCATTTCCAGGCAGGAGTAGGCCTTCAAAGACTGCCCTCTTCCTGCAGTGCCAAAAGATAGTCTGGTCCTTTCTGTACTTAAAAGGGCATTACCACTCAAATTTCATGATGCAAATGGAAGTCTCTCGTCTGCAAAAGCTACATTGGACTTCTTTGTGGTTAGGCAGTCAAGAATTAGATGTTTCATGCAAGCAGTTTGTATTACAACTCCTGATTTTACAAGAAGTTCATGCTGTAAATGGACATGATGCACAAAGCTGTCCTGAGGCTGTATTTTACTCTCAAATTATTCCTTAGGTCAAAATTATAATAGAACTGTACCTCAGAGTTAAATCATCATTCAGAAGTCTTAGAAACATTTTCTGGGACGTAACTTAAAAATTAGTGCTCCTACCCACTTTGATGAATCAGCGGTATGAGGAATACAGTTCTGGAGCTCATAAAATGGTATCCCTGTGCTGCGTTATTTCTTGGTGGATGAGAAGAGTGAGGCAGCACAGGTTTATCCCAGTACAGGGAATGCCTACTACTGTCACTTTTTAGTTTCGTTTTTTCATCGGTTGAGATTTCTCTTTCTCATTCTTCTCTACAAGATAGGGTAATTTTTTTTTTTTATGTTTTCTATGAACAATTTTTGTTTAGTATCCCCACACAGTTGAAAAGCTGGGACTAAAATTAGAGGCTTGGGTTTTGGCACTGAAGCAGATACAGCTAAAGATGACTGTTGCCGTATCTGCAGCCAAAGGAAATGGGACAAAAAAAGTACGAAAAGTTTTGTATTCTGAGTGTGTTACCTGCTTTCAGAAAGACCATAATCAGTCTCTCAGTTGGTATTTCTCTGTTCTGGAGCATGGATTTATTAGTAGTGGGAAGGAATTTTTAAGTGTAAACTGGAATCTGATAGATTATAATGGTTCTTTGCTAACATAAACTTCTGTTAGAGTCAGTCATCGTCTTGTCCACCCGTGTGAGACACATGATGACAGAAATTTTAAGAGGTACCAAAACAGATGCGGGTTGTTGTAGAGAAGTTTGGGATGTATTTGCTGGAATGAAGGCAGCCGAATCAGATTACTAATCTGCTCTTTGTAATGGTGACTGAGAATCTTCGTTACTCAGCTGCCATGTTGTGAAGTGTGTCTTTGTCAAATCTAAAAACGTGCCTGCCGTCTTCGGTTCAGACATCCGAATCTCCGCGTTTTATATAATATACTACAGGCGGCTTGTAACCGATAACTACAAGGAACTGTAGCCACATGTCTGTATTAATAATTTATAGTAAAGGTGCTATGCAGTGGCTTTAAAAAAGCAAGTTCAAATCTACTTTACGTCATGCTTCCGAGTCCTCATTTTAAATATATGTGCCTGACTTGATCACTTTAAGATTTCAGACACAGTACGCAAACCTGTTAAACAATGAAAAATTAACATAAGTCCACGGGAAAAGTTGCATTGCAAGACATGGTTTTATTAATTTACAGTGAAACACTTTGAAATGCCTCCCAAATGTATCTTTAATAGTCACTTAAAGTTTCTTTCATAATGCAATAATACCGTAACATAATAAAAGTAAGAATGTATACTGTAATTTTTATATGATGTAAGTTATATATTTGTGAAAAATCCAATGTCTTAAAGAACTGGGTGACATCATGATATTTTATAATATAGAAATAGTTTTAATTTAATGTGTGTTTTTTATTTATGATTGATTGTATTCAATATAGAGAGATTTGGAACTTGTTGATATTAATTTTTTATTTTCATAAAACTGATTGTGATACTTTATTTTGTCATATCGTTGTGAAGCACCTGAAAATAAAGGGTGATAAGATTCTTTTTAAAAACTAAGTTTAACTTTTGTATGTTGTCTGATCTGTAGGGCAAATCGTCAATTCCTTTTCTCTGAAGTTAAGTTTTTAAAGTTAATTGGTAAACATGACTAAGTCACACCTGGTTCACTATTGTTGGGGCAAAAACTTCACCCCTGAAGTTCTGAAACATACATTCCTGGAAGAAATCGCTGAAGCAACATGCAGGACATACTAATGCTCAATATTCAGTTGTTTATGCGTCTTAAATTTTGAGACGCGCTTCTGTTTTCTTTTGTAAAGAGTGCTGTAGCTCAGAACTTGGAAAAAAGGCGGCTTTTATCCATACTGGAGGAATGACACGTAGTGTTAAAAGGACAAGGCAGATGATGGCAAATATATTTATCTCAGTATGGCTCCATGATAATCTTCCAGGTAATTTACCAAGCAAATTTACGAGGGTCGTAAGTAATGTACTACGTGTTGTAAACTACAGTGTAACTACTTAAAAGAAGAAAAATTGTATGGATAAGTAATGTGGCTATTTTTATGGCAGATTATGATTCTTGAATTACTTAGGAAATATGGTAAAGATTTTTTTAATGCACGAGTATAGCTATCTTGTAGTAAAAGTTTGGAGTCTACCTAGAGTGTATGTATGTGGAAGATACACTCTTGAGATTAAGCTTGGAGATTTTTTTTTTTTTGCCTGTCAAAGCTTCTCCATCTGGTTCTGGTCATTCCTTCCCTGCCTGCCTTGGGGAATTTTACATAAACAAAAATACCCCAACCATATGTGAAAGAGAGCTAGAACTTTTGTTTGCGCTACATTTAGATAACACAAATGAAACAGTTCTGAGGTGGGTCACTAGCAAAATCCTAGTAAGAATTATCATTAAGTTGCAAGTGGTAGTCTTGGTGTAGTCAACAGTACGATTTGAAATATTTTTTTCTCCTGGTTGTGAACAAATGTCCTGGCTTGGTGCTAGAATATACTGGACTCCTTCTCTGTCTTGATACAAGCCTCCACTTAGCTTTGACTTAAGAATTACCTTCCCCAAAAGATTAATAAGTTATATTGATTAAAGTGAGTACTTAGCTTTTTTGCCTTTAAATTCTTTTTTAATCTACGGGGCAAAAAGCACGCTCTGAAGGAAGTTTTTGTTTCACTTCCAGCTGTAGTAAATTGAGTGTTGTTCTTGGGACAAGAATCTGGTGCAATTTGGGGGGCAACAGGCATCTTTTTATATATGCCTCTATATATGCAGATACAAACACCGAAATAAAGCTGCACTTTGGACCGAAATAAATCTCTGTGCAATTCTACATTTGCAAAAAGAAAATATTCAGAGAAATTTGGACAGTGTAAGAATTCATGTCTAGTCAGTACAGAAATTTTAGTTCAATTTCCTTTTAGAATCTGACTTAAAAATGCATAAATACATATTGAAATAATGAGGAAGAGTTGTGTGATATTTCATGCCAAACTATGGGAGGAGTTTTGGGAAAATAATGAGATTAGAATTTAGGAAATCATGAAGTATTAAAAAAGATTGCAACCGTATTTTGTAATCGAACGGGTTGTGGGTTGAAGGAACAGGTGTCTGTAACGTCCTATGTGCTGCTGCTGTGCCCAGCAATCAGAGCAGCAGTAATTCTTGCAGCAAGACTTCATTTGTTTTAGGAGCAGAAACATCTTAAGACCAGCCCGATAAGAACCTTCTAATCATTTTTATATTCTTGATCCATGTCTTTGACATGTTTTTAAAAACAATATATATTCAAGGCACTTTGTCTTCAAATACATTCCAAGTTTGTTATCTTTGAAGGGTAACGTAACCCTGAAAGGAGAATGGATAAATGCTTGTGACAGATGCCTTAGTGTGTTGAAACTTATGTCGTTAAAGGAATGCTTTGCATCTGTATTCAGAAATGGCAAGATTAATGAGACATTTTTATGGAACTACCAGTGTCATAAAAGAAAATATGCTGGAGAAGTTATCAGGAAGTTCTGTCTGTTACGAGTTAATTAGTAATTCTTCGTAGAGAAGGATGCTGTAAAGCAAGCTCAAAATCCAGGATCCTTGACTTGCTGCAGTAAGTAACAGTAGCAGAAAGGAGAGCCTGCATTCTGCTGCTAGAAACATCTGGAAGAAACGGTCTTTTACCACAATCGGCTTCAGGATGTCCACTCTTGGAGTCTTGCTTTTCATTCTGTTCATGGCCAGCGATTCGCTGAGTGAACAAGAAGCTTCAGAACGGAAGACGTGGTTGCGTTTTTGCTTTATGGCTTGTCAGCATAGGGATGTTTCCATCAAATGGCTGGCTTAACGTATGTAGTGCTGCTACGGTATTGAGGTCCCAAGGGTATTGCTTCTGAGGAGAGTCTTCTTATGAGTTAGGTAGAGTTTATTTTTAAATAATGGGAAAACAATGAAAACGTTAAGACCCGTGTGTGACAACTGCATGCCTATGTTTGCTGTTACGAAGTGCTTCATGGTTCTTGAGTTCTGTACTGCCAAGAGTGTGGTGGTATTTCACACAGACATAGGTATGCAAGACAAAAATGCTTTTGCTTTCACCTGTTATTTCTGTACATTAAAAAGATTGCAACCATGTGAATTACAACGGAAATACTGGGTGTTCTGGTGATTTTGAATCCTTTTGAGTCAATGTGACAATGTCAAAAGGATGGATTTTAAATGAGTAAGGTGGCTCGCTTCTTTTTCAGTAGGAAGAAATACTCCGTGTATGGGTTAAAAAAAATGTATGCATTCTTTTTATAGTATTTTTAGAACTTTTGTTTGAGATGAACAGGGAGAAAATCATCAGTAATTAAGAGCATGACAGCCAGAATGCGTTAGAAAAAAGGTTATTTTAAATGAGAAGTTAAGTTATATGGAATTGTCTGTGATTCTGTTAGAGTATACAGTATTGGTCAGGAATTTTTTATTTCCTACAGATTGATTTCATGTATTTATTTTATTATTATCATTGTTCTTTACCCGATAGCTACCAGTTACTAGTAATTAGGTAACACTGACCTGATAGTGATGTAAACCAGCTGCAGTTGCTATCCTAATAGAGTTTTGGTTTGTGATTTGAGGAAATTTTATGCTACTTTAGTCTTTAAATTGCCAAAAAAAGCTATCACTTTAAGGATAACTTTGCACTTATATAGACTACAGTACTATGAAGGGCTCAGCAGTTTGTTGCTTAATGACACGGAGTATCACAGCGTTCATATCAAAGGGCACATGCTCACTCCCTCTCCCTCCCCAACAGAATCACAGCTAGTTGTTTTCTACCTCCTTGGTATTTTCCGTAACACTGCTAAAAGAATTGTCATTCTGTTACTGATCATACGAGTAACTAAAAAACACGAGTGCTGCTTGTCTCCTACATAGTACGATGCCAAACACTACTAGGAATTTTTCATTGTTCTGTACTTTACAGTCATAACATACAACCTATATTTAGATTGTCTTGGAAAATGCTTCGGTGCTGGTGCCCTCTTGAGAGAAAGGAATGCAATGTATGTTAATAGATTTGTACGAATGCAAGCCTTGATCACTGTGTAAACATCTAGATTTCTCTCTGATTAACAGTGAATGTTGGATTTGATTGTCTTGGACAGTGGGGAGGAAGGAGGCTTCCATCTTTTTTTGAAATAAAGACTGCTCATAGCATAGTTTTTCTAGCTAATAATGCATTAGTCATGAGTTTGCTAACCTACCTGTTCATGGTGTAAAATCCCTTTTACAAAAGCAATAGAGCGCAATATGCTCTGGTGCTGCTTTCTTCCTGTCAGTTCCGGGTGGGCTCAGAAGGATCTGCTCAGAGATCTCTTCCGCTTCTGACTTTCTGGCTTAATTCTAAATGCGTATCTTCTCACTGTGAAAAGCTGTGCAAAATTATCCTCAGCTGTATTGGCTGTTTTGGAGTTTTTTGAGTATCCTAATGGTGCTTGGCCTTGCAATGTACAGTCCCGGTTTCAATTTTCTCTCTCAGCGTCTCTAGTGGTGTCTTGCAATTGCTTGTTTGGTTATACATTATAGGTCAAGATTTCAGGTACATCTCCGTAAATCATAGGCTTCAGCGGCTTTGCACCAGAACCTCTGGGTCAGCTTGTAGTAGCTTGCTGATAAGAATGATGAGTAGAGCATTCAGTCCGAGTCCTACATAGGAAAGAAACAGGTAGCAAAGAATGTAGGGTTTGAGTGCCAAACCTGGTGACTTTTGATGTCTGATTAAGGTTGCTGATGAGGAAGTTATTTTTAGACAGCCATTTGCCTGTGAAGTACTGTAAGCACTCAACTTCGGGAACATAATTTACAGCCCACAATGTTTACACAGTAACAGAGATGGAGGAGACCCAACATCAATGCGAACCAAATCCTTTTGTAGACCAAAATAAGGAATGATCCCAATGCAAAGCACACAAAAAGGTTTTCATTTGTGTTATAATTGGATGGGTTTCATGACTTTTAGCCTTTGCCAACAATCCAGAGATGATACGTAGTGGAATTCAGATACAATCACACTCCAGTGGTGCGATAGAAGTAACAGTAATATAAGCCACACAATTTACTGTCTCACTGGAAGACGGGTACAAATTCTGAGTAAAGCAATCTAAGCAGGTAAACCTTCATTTCTCAAATAATTTCAAAATTTTGAAAGGGCGCAAGTAACTGGGAAGTAAGATTTAGTGTTGTCTACAAAGTATGTCATACGATGCTTACGTTTCTGATGTAATTAGAAATGCAGCCCACTAACAGTATGTTGCTGTATAATTGCATTAAATAAATATTTGTTTTGTTTGAATTTACAGCCAACTGCACTGGCGCTGAGGACTTTAAGGCCTGCCTGGGTAATACAGACAGCTTCTGTCCTACCAATATTCCTTGTCAATGTAAAAATGAAAAACTTTTTTGCAGGTAGGAGGTGGGTTTGATTTGTTTCTTTCTTTGTTTAAATATACGCTATGTAAGTGCAGCTTGTCAAATACATTATTAATGATGAAGTAAATTTAGACCCTGCAATGTGATCCATGAAAGTAGATGTTGATCTTCGTTCACAATCTGCATAAGCTCATAGTTCTGCTACAAAGCATCAAATCTGGGATCTGAGTGCAGTGTTTTCTTTTTTAGGTCACGTGTAGGCTATGTAATTCGTAACGTAGGTGACTGTAGTCTCAGATATTTTACTTCAGAACTGAATTATGCTCTGTAATGGCAAGTTAATTTTTTTCCCAGGTTGATCAAAATTTCTGTAGAGTTAAAAAAAGTCAGACGTCTTAATATGCTGTTCTCCATTACGTAGTTGTGGTTTTCCTTTTCTGAAAAAAAAATCTAGTCGTCTGAGTAGAAAATCTTGTTCGCCTATCTAGCACATTTATTTTTTACATATAGCTTGACCCTTACAGTTGACAGGAAATTAGCAAGAAAATCCCAGGGCAGTATTATGAAACTCACCTGATTACCTGGTGGATTCAAGGCAATAATTTCTCTGTGACCCAGTCTGTGGTTTATGAACATGCAGCTCACCTCCAGCTGTAGCCAATATACCAGATTAGATACCTGAGTACTCTGTCTGGATGTTCGTGCAACTCCAAAGACACAGAATGCTACATTCTTGAAATATAAATATGTATTATAAATCATATCCAGGTCAATACAAATGTTGCATATAAATTGCAGTAAGAAAAGAAGTTTTAGCAGTGGAGCTCAAGGTCAGACTTTCAGTAAAGGTTACCCAAATCCTGAAGGTTCGCATCAACAAATGATGCAAAATCCCTATCAAAAGAACCTTCCCATCACGAGAATGGCTGGGGACATTCCATTCCAGTGATAGCCTTTGTATCAGCGGAGGAAGTAATGCTTTGGGAAGGGAAAAAAAAGCAGCCCTGAGTTAATTAAAGTAACTCCGCTCTTGCAAAAAGCAACATTCTTAGCCCTTTAGAAGTCTTACTTTCAAAAGCAGAGGGGACATACTCTGTCCATCTGCTGTGGGTTGTGTTGCTGCTTTTTCATCGGAGGTGCATCAGTATCACAATGATGGATAGCAGTGTGACATTTCAATTTGATCTGCGTAGTCTATTCTGGAAATTCAGAGGCTCTGCCGTGTTTACAGCTGATGAAAAGATCTTTGACCTGAATACTGCCATGATGTGGGTGATACACCCTATTCTCAACAAAGCTTTTTATCTTGAACTTACTGGGATGCTGACTTGATAAGTAACATCTTTAGACAAAAAGGAAAAGTACTGAATCTCTTGAATCCTGCAGTATTTGATGATAAATAATTAAATAGAAAAATATTTTCCTTTTTTGGTATTACTTATTTTTAAATTAAAATAATGTTGCTAAAAATTAATATTTTTCTTTGCAGATGTGATTACTTCAGAGTGGACTAGAAGGAGTATTGGTACCCGGGTCACAAATGTAATCACCTTTGGAACACTTTAGATTTGATTTTAGTAACTGTTCTTCCTGCAGTAGCACTCGTTATCATAGTCGTTATAATATTTTACTGTGTCTACTACTGTAAAAGTGAAAAAGCTGGGTAAGTTACTCTGGATGCAGCTGAAAGTGGTTTTATAACAAAATCGAAGTAAAGCAAAAGAAGTCTGGTATTCTGATTAATTTTTAACCTCTGGATATTTAAATCCTCTGCCAAAATACTGTTTGTACAGTTTAAAACTAAATCAAAGCGTCTTTCCAGAGCACTTCACAGGTATTCAGCATTTTACGACCACATGCAGAACTTCACTCTAAGTCGTTGCTTCTCTTCTTTAGGGCTAACCAGGCAAGCTTTGAAGATTGATAAGTACATTTACTACTTTAACTCAAGACCACCAAATCCATCTTGCTGATTTATTTGCTGTTAAGGGTTAGCTTGCTTTCTGCAAGTTAAAAAAAAAAAGGACTAAGACCAATAACCATTGACAAGAGTCTTGGTGATCAAACCCAGTTTCTCCCGTTGTTTGGTGCTAGGCATTGACAATTTGAGCTGCTTTTTGCTTTCAACACTTTACCTTCTTTTTTCCCACTGATACCTGTCCCAAGTACATAGACAATATGTTTGTTTTCTTCTTTCACTGAGCCCCATTAGTGCGTATCGCTGGTACTCCCTCTGTCATGGAAAAATTGCGGTAGTAAATAGCTCTCGCATAGTCATTGCCACACTACCTCTCAACCAGTGATATGGCTGTGGAACAAATCTGCAGTACAAAAAGATTCATCAAGACCCTCAAACTATTGCTAACGCTCTAAATTCACGTTGTTCGCCCAACCAGGAACCGGACAAATCCTCCATACCATGAAGCACAACATAACCCTGCGTTTACTGCTGAAATGGCTGGTAACTTGGGGAACGTTTATCAGCAGTCGCCAAGGGTAAGAGATGTTGGTTCGTGGCGCATGTCGCATGTTCCTAATTCTAGTGGAAGTCACATGTGATTCTGTGATTCAACAGAATGGTGTATGAGTAGCAAAAAAAGGTCTTCTGGTAAAATTAAAGGTGATATGAGTTTAAAATCTTCCTTTTATTTGCCCAGTATTTGATTTCCAAGATCATCTAAATACATGTGAGAAGGTGAAGCTCTTCATCAAGGGTGAAGTGAATCTAATTTGCATAGGAGAAAACAAAGAACTAGGGGTTATTTTAAAAGGATTTTCAAATAAATCATTTCTGTTTAGGCCACATAGAAGACCATCACTAAAAAGAGAGATAATTCGGGTACGAGCTCAAGCCACATGCTACAACCTTTTCCCTGTTGTGGTCACTGTGCTGGTGCAGCTGCTGGCTGAGCTGCTTTCAGCTTGATCAGCTCGTGAACTACGTCACCGAATGCTACTACAGGTACTAGAGCCCATGCAAGGAAAGGGGCAAGAGTACCTAGCCAGAGGGGAAGACATTGCTATACGGTCCAGACTTTGACCAGTTTAAGCATCTGAAGAGCCACACCTACAGTTTCATTTGACTGTTTACTAGTTATACTTCACCAGAGGAAGGATCTGCTATTTGTCTTCAGGGTTTTTTGCTTGTATGAGGGTTATCAGCAAAGTTCCATGAGGATTCGTGTAGTGTTCATGTACGAACAGGTAAAAGCAGTGCTAGTGAGGTGACACATTTTGATGATGATGCCGTAGTACTCAGGGCAGTCAAAAATAAGGCTTACTATGAAGGAGTACAGAAGGAGCATTTAATAATGATTGACTGGACAAGAAAATGACAAATGTATTCTTTATAAATGCAAAGTAATGCACATAGAAAAGCAGTTTCAAATTTGTGTAGGTGGTAATAATCTCTAAATGAGAAATTAGAACTCAGAAGGGGCATGTAGAGTAAAGTTTTGTGAAAAAGTTTGTTTTGCTAGGGATTTGGGGAAGAAGCTGAAAACAATATGAGGAACGTTGTAATACCACTGTGCGAATCTTAATTATGCCTACATTTTTGACTACTGAAGGTAGTTTTGAACCCTCATCTCAGCAAGCAATGTAGTACATCTAGAATTTCAGGGTCACTAGTATTGATTTCTGTGTGAGGAGAGGTTGTGTGAGAAAGTACTGTTCCCTGCTTTTAATGTAAGAACTAGGAAATGTCAAATGAAATCGGGCAGAAGCTTTAAACAGAAAAAAAAAAAGCTTTTTGATAAAATGCATAATCCAGCAGTCTGTACTGATAGTGGAAACTAGTTTTTAAAAAATCAGGCATCTACTCAGGGAGGCGGAGGTGTTCAGATGCGATGTGTGCGTTCAGGTAGCTAATGTCCTGGTTGCTCCACTTGCTGTGCTGCGATTCATGCCTCGGAGCAGCCTAGGAGCGCACAAACTGATTCCCCTTCAGACTAAACTAACCAGAACACATGCTGCGGTCTCCGTTGAACATTCAGTGCCCAGGCCAAAGCACACCTAGTCCAAAAAGCAAACCCTTCTGAAGTGGCTACAGTGTCGATGTAAGGTCCCACTTGTACTAGTCCACTTACTTGCTGCTGCGAATGGCAGCCACACACTCCACTCCAGCTCAGTCAATTAATCACTTAGGTGCCGCTGGCTAGAAGTTACGTTGATGTATCGATAGTACTGCAGGTATTTACACCGTTTGCATATTTTTTCCTTATGCTTCCGTTACCGGCTGTTCTCAGTGTGTTAGGTGGCCTGACTCAGTCAGTCTCTTCCTATATTCTATTTCTATGCATGCAAAGTAAATTTTGCAAGTATAAGATGCGTCAGAGTACTGGTAGAGAGGCCTAATAAAGACTTGATCTATGTTGTTTACTTTAGAGGCAAGAAATGAGGCTTATTTTTGTAATGAAGATGCATGTGGCCGCCAGCTGGTGCAGAGCAGCATAATTGCACAAATCAATTAAGACAAACCAGGTGGTACTGACCCTTTGTGAATAAACACCACGCAGTTCTGCAGGCCCGGAGTCTAACATTGAAACTTCATGGACATTAGGAGTGCTTGTTTCAAATACATTTTATTCGTTTGGAAGTGGGATGAAAATTCACAGAATGGGTTAAATGGCAATAATGTGACCCTCCTTTCCTTTCCATGTTGTGAGCGATGCTTTCCAATGACGTTTTTGGAGGCTGGGAGGGATCAGTGTAGATGATCAGAAGGCTATGGCTGTACCAAATGCGTTGTTTGTCTTTGTCATCTCTCAGCTACGTAATCTATGTGTGATAGTACATAACTGCTTGTAGTACGTAACACACGCATTGTTGGCAGAGTTCTGGCCATATCTGTTTAAAATTCACTGCCTACACCTGAGTTAGGTTTGGGGCTAGAATATGTAACCATTTCCTAGTTTATTATTTGTTTCTAGAAAGGAGAAACTCCCCAAATCAAATCTGAAATTAAATTACCTACATCACCTTTGTAACAGAATATTTCACTGGGATCTTTGCAACATTCCTGAGAGACAGAGTAGACAGAGTCTACTACTATAGGAGTAGAGAGGTACTCGGTGACGGAGCTGGGATTTGAACTTTGGTCCCCAGAGGGCCAGACGCTGCCTCTTCGGCTAGGCTAACGCTCTGCCATGCCAATTTTCTCCATTAGGCAAGATGTCCTTTGTAGTAGAGATCATCGCGTGAACTCGTGAGTGTCACAAGAAAAGATGGATAAATGCATTTCAAAAACAGAACAGGAAATGGGAAATACAAAGAAGGGTGAAAGGGAATATATTTGGGGAGGGGGTTTATTTCCCCATTTGGTACTTTCAGTGATTATTTTACATATATAAGGAGTGTATAGGGTCAGAGAAGAAGGAATTGTAGGCCATCTGAGAAAAGCAAGAAAATCTAGTCTGATACATTATTTCCTGTTAAATACATCTGTAAAGTATTAATACTTGGAAATGCAGTGGGGGAAAAAACATGAGGCGTGAGCCTACCTTCACCAGGAGATGGTGCTGTTTAATTTTTAACTAATTCTGAATGTCGTTCAACTGATGCTGTCGTTTTCAAGGTGTGAGTTAGACCAAATCCTGCACACTTTGTTAGGGAAGAAAACGTGCTGTAAAAGGAACTGCTTTGGGTCAGGGCTGCAGTACTTGCTGCTTTCTCATGCTCCAGACTGCAGGCTGCAGCCCAGAGGCAGTCCATGGGACGTTTCTGCCTCCCGCATCTCCTTGCTAGATGCAGTGGTCATGAGAATGTGAGCTTGTAAAAAGCCCATTTTAATTGTCTGAGCTTTTGTTTTCATGCCAGCAAGGCAGGCCAGTGCACATACCGCTCTGTAGTCTGCAGAGCCCTCACCAACGCTGTCTGAGAGTTGCGAGGGAGGAAACCAAAATCTGCATCTGATAGCATCAGCTCTTGCAGATCAACTGCCCTGAACGTTGCTTCTCTCCTGAGGGTAACTTGTTTTGAAAATTACTTCAGGTCACCATATGTTTACACAAAGATACCTTTAGCAAATGAACATCATTTATCAGTTTTATGAACAGTATAGAATACTCACTTTGTTTCTTCACATTTCCCTTCTTCCTCTAGCAATATGTCTGGCAAGACAGCAGCCACTGTAAATGGCAATATTCAATTGATCTTAATTATCGATCCCTCTATTTAGTTTAGTTCTGCACAAATCAGAGGTAGGACCACTGTTGTTTATGGAGTGGCGTCTTTCTGAAATATTTAATCATAAAAGACTCAGCCAAACTTCCAGGCCTTGATAAGACCCTTAATACCTGGTTTACTTAATTGTGCAGAGACCTGCCTGGGTGGATGTTTCTCTGTTGTATCTTAGAGGTACATTTTCTGCATTATCCAAATATGTAAAGACTTTTCTTCTACCGAGTCTTTTAGATTCATTTATACATTTGAAAATGTGTCTATAACAAACAACATTTTTTGTAACTGATAAGTCGGTTTATACAATGTTTTACACCAAAGACAACTGCTAACGTACTGCACCTGGTGAGCTGGTTTTGTAACTTCTTGTCCTTTCGCTCTGTGTAACCACCCAATCCCCTACATGTAGGATGCCTGGGTTGGACAAATTCCCAAAGCTACGCCGAGAAGACAAGATTTTGGTGATGTCCCAACCCCAAGTCACTTAGAGAATTACAGGTATGCTGTTCTTTTTCTGTCTTTTTTTTTTTGCTCATTTTCACTTTATACCCAGGTTCGGAGACTAAGAATTGCTTTGTATTTTTGCCAGTGACACAGCAACTGGCAAAGATCCAGTAAATGGCTAAGCTTTTGACTGGATTATTCACATACATTCTGTGGCTTGAGTCTTTGGTAGGAAGAGGTTATTTTTCTGAATTTTTTCTTTGTTCTCCTCTACCTTGCGTAATTTTAACAGCATTGCTGCAAGAATTCTAGGACTATTTTGTACATTATTACTAAACATGAACTAGCACACAGGACTACATTTATCAGCTTGCTGTGTAACACTTAGTCGGTTATCACCACAAAGGCAGTGCGTATTTCTCTTGTTTCTGAAGCTAAATCCTAAAATACTGATTTAGCCAAAGGTTTGTATGGTTTTCCTGTAATAACTACAAATGTATTCATTTTCATTGCTTTTTAGAATCACAGTTTCCATAGCCATGCTTCCTCAGTTTAATCGTCCTCCCTAACACACCAGCCAACTGTTGCAGCTCCTACGCGCAACTTTTGCAGAGAACTTGTTTGCCATGAGGCAACTAAATGGTAGCAGAACATTTTCGGCATAAGTACTAGGGTTCAGCTGCAGAAACAGACTGGAGCTTTCTGATATTTTGGTCCATCAAGAAGGTCTGATTTTTTTAATAAAAACATTGAAAACATTGACGGTAAAGCTGCCATGAATTTAAAACATTTTCAAAATAATCATAGGAATATAGAAAAATGAGATCCTATGGCACTGTTCGGTGTAACCGCGTTAAAAAAAAAAGCTCAAAGAATATGTTGCTGCTTTAAATTCACTTTTCTCTGTGCTTGCAGGATGAGGGTTTGACAGTAAAATGAACTTAAAAGACGGAACATTTAAATGTCTTCATGTTATTGCCTCAAAGCCATGCATGCAGCAGGGAGCTTTACTATTTTTGTATTTCAGTTTAAACTAACACATTATGTAATTTGCAGTATATTACTATGCATATTTTTAATAACCTCTTTTTTCTCTTTTGCATAGCCCCATGCATCCCCAGCCATTAAGGAGACCAGACCCACCAAGATACCATTTTTCTAACCAGCAACCTCAATATGAGAAATTTGGTTGTCCATGCAATAATTTGCCTTATGCAGGTTATGCAGAGGAGAGATAGTATCGGGTATGTATTAATAACATCCCTATGTATATATATTATATAATCTTCTGTCTCGGCACTGAGAACAAACTATCATAATTCAGATTGGTAGTATTTATGTCACTAGGTAAAGAGGTGAGCTAATAAAAAGCCTAAACCCACCTTTTACTATACAGGTGTTTCTTCAGGAATATCACATACCTGCTAATTCCATTCTAGACTGGATACATTTTGCAATGTTTTAATTGTTTGCTGAGTCATTTACATTTAAATACTACAACTCATATATAACAGGGCTTTCACCAAACTGCGGGACGGCTGCCCGAGGCAGCCCCTTAAGAATAGATGCTGCAGTCAATGCAGAGATATCCTTGCAGTTCTGGCAGAGGAATTACTGGAATTCTGTGTTCTGAGTCACCGTGCAGTGAAGGGAATTTGTATGGCTGACCTGAAAAAACAAATGCCTAAAAGCTCTGCGCCCATTTCACCAATACTGCTTTGTCATGCCGGCATGTCTTGTGATGTCATTGGAATACTGTGAAAGAGCAAGCTATTCTGTAAGGGGAATAAAAGAGCCCTCACTCTCATGGAACAGCTGTCTCATTACATTTACTGACAATGCGAACTTTTAAAAATTACAACACTTTTCCAGACTCGGTCCTGAATAATGATACAACCAAATTCCCACTGATGTGTGAAAAATAGGACTGTTGATAGTGCTGTTAGTAGTTTCCTCTTACAAAGCACCTTTCCTTTGAGACCCTGGGGTTCCTGTTCCACTCCCTCCACCACTTCAGAATTCAAACTTATTAAAGCTTCATGGAAAGCTGCTATTACATGTTTCCTGCACAAATGGTAGGATGTACAGAGAAATTAAATCACTTATTTCAGAACTTATTAAATCATTTATAGAACTAAGTGTTCTAGCAGGCTTTTTTTCTTCCCCCCTAACAACTGAATGATTTGTAGGTGGATGTATTTACCCTACGACCTTTCTGTGCCTAAAAAATCAGCCTCATCGAAATTGCTAAATGCATTAGTCACCTGCCCATGCCTTTCTGGCCCAGATCTTGATAGATCAGTATTTTGTGATTACAGATGGTTTATGTAAATAAGCCTGTTGGGTTATTTCTGTACAGGAGGTACCAATAATTGGTATAAATTATCAGTAAAAACCAGGCATTTCTCGTCATAATGGAGTTTAAAAAAAGACCTGTTTCTGTTTGTGGGCACAAAGTCTTAATACAAAGTTCAGTTATTTGCCTGAAAATAATCTCCCAAAGCTGTTGGTGAGTACACATTCAGAAGCAGCACGTACGTTTGGGTGAATGTTCAGTACAAAGAATTATATAGATGTAGTTTGATTAGACACAGATTATTTTAATAGCAAGCATGCTGGGGAGCGTATGTCATGCTACTGATTTAATTCTAATCTCTTTACAGCAATACTAAGTACCAGTGCTTCCTATATCTGAAACATCTTGGAATGCTGCGTGATCAGTGGACGATTCGAATGCTGAGAGATCAGTAAGACGTTGTGGGCTGGGACATAGAGAAAATAGCCGTAACTATTAGAAAGCACTAAAAGTTACTGCAAAGAAAAGGTATAGAAGATAATTGTAAAACAAAACATGATACTAGCATCCGGTATGCTTACTGTGTAATTGATGACAACTTAACTTTTTGTGAATACCTGATTTTACAGTTTACACAGCTGCTTCTAAGTATTGCTTAAATTGGTGCAAATCTATTGGGACATGGGGTTCTTTTGGGGTTAACCATATGTCCTGTGCCTAAATGACAAGAAGTACCTATCACAAAAAGCTGCCCTTCCTCAGAAGAAACTCAGGAGAGAGGAAAAAGTCTTCTCAAATTTCAGCATGAGAAACTACAAATACGCGTGCTAATCCTTAGTCTTCCTTGTTTGCTTCCCAGGATGGTTTAAATGCATATCAAAGGGAAAGAGGGGTAAGGGGTTGCGTTTTTTCGTATTTCTCAGGAAGGCTTGTCAAAACCAGCTTTTGCCAGGTACAGTTTTTGTTTCTCGGTGTCCGTTTGGCTCACCCAATTATTTGTGATGTTTGCTCCTCTCTGTGTCATGATCTCCTTCGGCATGCTGTTGGTAGGACTGTGGATTTCTCTTAACTATAACTACAACTACGAAGGTTCTTCAGGGCATTGTAGCACGTAGAGCCTGTTGTGCCCTGATGGGCAGTGCTTTGTTTTTCCCCTTGAAGAGCCAATATTTAAAGAAAGAAAACAACAAATTACGTACAATTTTGAACTGTGTAGCAAGAATCTGTATTCTTGTTACACCAGTTACCTGCAGAATTAGCTGGCAGGGAAGTCTCTGTTTTCAGGCACAGCCGCTTAGTCTCACTGACACTGGCTGTGCTGTACAGACATAACCAAGGCACTCCACTTCCCTCTATCCCAAGACACATCAGATACTGAAGTATTGACTAAGGTAGCAACCTCAGCTCACGAGCCCATTCCATTGTCCCTTGTTTCTTTTTCACTTTGTCTTCCTTTGTCGTCTTGTTGATCCTAACAGCTGAAGTGGTTTGCCTTTAAAAATGCAGTGGCTTTCTTTGTAACTTGTTTTGTAAATAATGAAAATAAATGAAGCTATGGAAAACTGACTACCTTGCCACTAACAAGTGAAAGATACTGAAGTCCTCGATGTATTTCCCATTTTCCAAAAAGTCTCAAGCATGTTATTTTAACATTTATATTAAATGATTATTAGGTAATACGTGTCTAGGAAACTATAAGGCAAAACCAGAATCTTAAGGTTTTTAGAAAGGTGAAAATACCGGCATTTATTTTCTATAAATCAGAATGCTCTCCTTGCAACAGCTCCACACCTTAGCTGTGGCCTGGCACTTCCCGTGCTCTCCACAACTCTGTCATTGCCCAGGCTGTATTGGCTTTCCTATGCAAGTGCATTAACAGAGAAGCCAGAAACCTGTTCAGACCCCTTCATTTTTCTTCCTGTTCCTTGGAAGTATTTAGTGAATAGGTACAGCTTCCTGCTGGGGAAAAAAGGAATGGTGGCTCCAAAGCTGGCACTTTCTCTTGGCTGTGTAACTTAGCTGCCATCCTAGCTGGTATTTTGTGACCTTCATTGTGACCACACAATTGTGACCACAATTGCCTTTCTTGTTGTTTCTCCCCTGATGTAACAAATATCCAAAGTGGGTAAGTTACACTGGTTTTACTTCTAGTCCTGTAAAATGCCCGTGGGCATTTTAAGTCTGGGCCTAGCACATATTGAGGGCAGATTTGCCAGCTGTTAAATTGTCGCGGACGGAGGAATCACAGACACAATCAATATGATTGATAGAAATGATTCGTTCATTGCAATCGTGCTATCCCTATTTATGTAGCTCAAACATACATATGCATGCTTAATCATACATATGCAGATAATACTCTGCTGATTGGTTACTGCCCGTATGCGAAACTTCATGCCTTCTGCATTCCTGCGGTTGGTAAATGGTTTCATAGTTGATACATGGTTCAGCTAGTTTCTGCTAACTCGTTACTTTTAACTACAAGATCAGTCTATCCTTGCATTACTACACAATGGCCAGTTCTATTACTACACAATAGCCAGTTCTTCACATACAGTCTTGGCCTTGCATTGCTACATGACAGCAGGTCCGTCCGTCCCTGCATTGCTACACAGTAGCCGGTTCTTCATAATGCACAATAGCTGCGTTCTTTAACTCGCTCATGGGAATGTGAGCTTTCTCAGACAACCACACGTCCACAACCCTTGGGTGTCAGCAGTTTCAACTAAGGCCTAGTGATGCTAAAAGCCTGCTTATGCTAAACTGCTAGAACACGCTCTGCTCGTACAACTGCTCAGTTAAGCCAATCTCCAACATTAAATCATCTAATGCTGGCAGAGGAGTATTTCACGGATAGTTGAAATCACACCAAAATTCATGAAAAAGAATTTTCTGAACGTGGACTGCTTGCAAACCTGCCATTACAATGTCTTCTGAGACTGCAGACAGCCTAGAACAATGCTTGTGCATGTCAGCGTTGAGAATGTTGTTGCTGATTAAGGCACAAAGAAGCTACATGTTCGTGTGAGTAACATCTGCACAGCCAGCTTGAAGAAGCACCTTGTTCTGGCCTCAGCAGAGGATAAAGCATGGAAGAAAGCCACTGCTTTTACTTGTTACGCCCACCATTCTTTAAACGGGCAGTAAAAGCATCCTGCTGTCATCCAGTTGTTTTTCAATTTCTATCGGAAATAAGAGAAGTGAAAATGGTTCTCTCTGTTGTCTACAGAAACATACAGAAATGGTGTTAGCACATCTGTTTAGATCTTAGACTATCCGTTTGAAGTATTTTGACCCCAGAAAGTCAGTGTGTCATTGAATTTTGTCAGTGAATTGTGGTTTTTCTGTCACTTCTTAGCCTCCAGTAATGCCATAATGTAACCGGCTCTGGTTGTTGTTGACCTCTAGCTCCGCTTGCCAGCCTGAAAGCAATCACAGAATTTGAGAGCGTTCAGTTTGATATCCCACCGCTCCTTTGACAAGGAATAGGAGAAAGAGATAAGGCAATCCTGTCAAATATACACGGTGCTGGCAAGAGAAGAGCTATCTGGAAGGTATGCACTCATGCTGTTTAAACTGAAATGAGTAAAGTTTCGCACAGAATGAAGCTTTCCTCGTCAGACTTTTGCTGTTGGCTGTTTAGTCTTGGGCACATCAAGAGCTGCAGGGCATCAGCCACGTGGATAGGCACTGCGCCTGATAACCCCTCGGGGTCACATCATCAATATTAACATCAGGCAGTTGTATGTGAAAGAAAACTGTGAAGAAGCTCCTTGAAATACTCTGGTGTCGCTTCTAACAACAATAACAATATTCAGGAATACCTTTTTGAATTTGCCATCTGCCAAGCGTTATGCTTTGGTTGTTTGCCTTTTACCTGGAGAGCAGAGCAGCTTTGTAGTTCTTTGAAAACTTTGTGTTCTGAACTGAAGGGAAAGGAGCAATTGTGGTCATCGGCTAGGTATCATGGTTATGATGTGCTGCTTCGCCGCCAAGCATAAACAGTTTAAATTGATACATAGAGTCGTGTTTCGGCTTTTGTGCGCTCGTTGTGATTCACTGCTGCACTTTGTGATACTTGGATCCCTGTGATCTTGGGGTCTTGGTGGTTTTTTTTTTTCGTTCCGTGCTTCTGACCAATGCTTTGAATTGATTTTCCTTGTAATCGCTGCCTCGCTCTGCAAATTTGCATGGAGGGTCTGATGTTGAATGTTGTGCCACGCTGTTGGCAATGGCCTTGTTGTTGCTTGTTGCTATTTTATGCTCATTTTGCTTTTGAGATTTCCCTTGATATTACTTGAGAAGACAGAATCCAGCACAGATGGAATTTTGTTGAACAAAGGCATAATTAATCTCTCTGTAGTTCTGCTTTTCCGATTGTATCACCTTGCGAGATTCCCTCTCACCCATATCCCCAGGTACTCAGTTTTGTGATTACCTTTTTCAGGTATTTGTCCTCTTGTTCCTTAATTGTATTGGTCAGTTCAAAATTATTTTCTCATTAGAACGTCTACCTTTTGCTAGAGCTGGAAGAACTGACTAGAATGTTCTTAATACTGTACTTACTTCGGCGTGTGGTGTCTTACGGGAAGCTTTGCCCCACTGTTGCTTATCCCTTAGAAGAAAAAAAGGGGGGGGGGGTGTCAAATGTAGGAGAGGTCTCCGGGTTCTGCACTAGGTGAAAATCCAGGAGTAAGAATCTTTTAAGAATTCCAGAAGAAGAACCCCTGTAACTCTGTATTTAACCATGATTTATAATTGTGTAGCGCAGAACGGTATCGCTTGCGTGATTTCGGCACCTAAACAGGGGTGCTTTATGCCATTTTTGGTGCTCTGTGGCAGTCCATCTGACGGCCTGCTGCTGTTTCAGAAGAGGGCAAGTCTTCTGTAGGTCTTTATAGCTGCCATATCCATTTTGGACATCCTGTCAGGCATTCAGGCAACTGAATCCCACTGGCCTTGAACAAAATTAATTTCAAGGGTGAGGCAAAACTTTATAAAACAAAGATTCATTTCTGTAAGTTACCTGTATTTCAAACAGATGAAGAAAACAACTGCTTGTATTTCCCTAACGGTGTTTGAAATTTGACCGTTACAGCACTACGATCTATTCAACGCAGTTCTGCACCCATCTAACAAGACAGTTTCCAAACCAGAGCTGGGGGGTGGGGGTGCTGAAACACTCTTAGCTCCAAGCAGGTTTAGAAAAATTAAGCTGCAACTCATGTAGTTACATCAGAGAACAGACCTTATGGGCTTCTCTAGCCAGTTTTTTGCATATTTACACTTGTATGCCATATTTAGGTGTGAAATAATTTTACTGATGTAGTTACTATGGTATAGTCACGCTAATTGTTTAGAAAGCTTCTTTTTTGCTAGACCTAACAATGTTTTATTAAGAGAACTACAGGGGTAGAGATGCTGGTATTGACCATGAAAAACACCGTGACAAAAACACTGTGACTTCTGCCAGCCATTGCTTCCCATTTACCACCAGTGTCGAGGTTTTTTGTTAATTGTATTCTTGAGACTGGGGATACCGGCAAGAATGTCTTTTAAATACCAAACCCCATGTCTTTAATGCCATCGTACTGCACGGTAAGGAAGAGAAAACAGTCTCAGCTGCCTCGTCGAGGTGCCTTCATCTTTCTTCGGAAACCAACGGTGGCAGGGAGGACGCTGACGCCGCACCAGTTCGTTTGAAACCCCTTACATTCACACGTGCTTTAAGCAGTGTGTATACGTCGGAATAACTGCCTGACGGAGAGGGGGTGGGGGGGAGCTGCCTTCCCTCGGCTCTCTCCGGGCGAGGGGGCTGCCTGCCCCCCTCACGGCTCTTCCCCGCCGCGCACACGCGCGCTCGGCGGCTGCG
>VZSC01015385.1:175318-226195 GCA_013398225.1 Steatornis caripensis
CCGCAGGCAGCCCCGGAGCCGCAGTGCCGGTCCGCGGCCGTCGCCCTTCTCTGCCTGCGGTTTGTGTCACGGGAAGTTCGGCCACTGCTGTGGATGTAACACGTAGATGTGAATTCACCGGTCTCAGTAATTTATTTAAGAGCCCTAAGCGCGTTTCAGGCAGTAAGGCGAATGTCGTTCACCGGTTTTGTCTTTGCCCTTTTAAATGGGTGTAGAGTGTGGTCGCTTTATAGGAGACCACGGCAAAGGACTTTAAAACAGATATGTTAGTTTTTAGTGCCCAGTCGTTTTCTGCGAAGGGCTTGTGGTGTTCTGCACATCGTTTTCTGAATTGGGTTCCTCTGCTTGAGGTTTCTGCGTGAGCAGGATGTTTCTCATTGCATTTCTATTGATTGCTGCATTGAAAATTAGGGGGGGAAAAAACCCCCAAACCCTGAAGCGTCTTCAGGGGAGGATAATTCTCTTGTATTCTTCTTGAATCTGAAGAGATAATTAGGAAACATCTAGTTTGGGTTTTTCAACTGCATAGGAGTTAATTTATTGTGTTACATTGCTCTGTATCTGAGCACGGTCCTTTTGGTTTAATCAAAATGTAATGTGCAGCTTACGAATATCTGCAACCCCTGACAAAATACGAGGTTGTGGTTTACTCTATTATATCTAAACAAGACATAAATATTATTTAGAAGAAATTAGCTATTTTAAGGGAAGTGCTTGAGGGCTGACCGTGCAGATACACTTTATATGAAAACGTCTCACCTGAACATACTGGGAATAGTTGTATGTGTAAACTGGGGACAGGCTTTGCATTTGCAGGACCTCACCCTTCAGGATATAACAAAATGTATTAAATACTCTTTTGTCTATGTAGATTTGTTAAATTGTAACTGGTGTTTTGTAGAAACATTTTTTACATTATAAAAACTTGAAATATGGCAAAAATGCCTGGAAGCCAGCAAGTTGATTGGGAGCTTCGCTGTCCCTCTGGGTACAAGTGACACCTTTTCTTCCTGGGAAGGGTAGAAGTGCTGAGGTGTTCGTTTTTTCCCCCTCTGCTTTAAAATACTTTGCTGAAGATCTCTCAATTCAAGGTGCTTTCTGAAAGCTTTCTCAAAGGAAAGAAAAATATTAATGGTTATTTTATATTTTTGTGGGAAGAGCAAGCTAACAATGAATCATTGTGTATACTAACAGCAGTGTTTACAAGGGCCTGGGCCTTGGCCAGTTTTTCAGTTGACTTGCTATTATAACCGTGTGTTCTCAGGTAGTCCCAAACTGCCAACCCTTACCTGATTTTAAAAAATACTGTTTACAGTAGTGGTTTACAGTGGTGTTCCTGCCTATAGACAGAGAGGTCATATATCCATTTTTTATTCTAAAGTTCATTGCCTGGTCTCAGCTGAGCCCTGTCTAAGGAAGAGCTTTGGCATAAAGAACTGAAATAGGTTAAAATCAACTTTCACCTGAAGCTGGTTAGAAAGAGAACTATGTTTTTCAAAAAAGCAAAGCATATTTAAAATATGTACATATTTTAAAAACTTAACCTTGAGAACTGCTCTGGGAGCCTTAGTTTAGGTTTCATGAAATTCTTCATTTTGGGATTTGATGGTAATAGACTCCTTCCTGGTGCAAGATAGCATGCTATAATTTAAAAAATCAATTAAAATGGAATGTTATATAGTATTTGATTGGCCGATGCTAATAAAGCATTTTCACAGTATTTTATTCTAAATACACAGAGGAGAAGGGGTATTGAAAAGAAAAACTTGAGATCTTAATAGTTAGAGNGGGGTGTAAGATAGCATGCTATAATTTAAAAAATCAATGAAAATGGAATGTTATATAGTATTTGATTGGCCGATGCTAATAAAGCATTTTCACAGTATTTTATTCTAAATACACAGAGGAGAAGGGGTATTGAAAAGAAAAACTTGAGATCTTAATAGTTAGAGGCCAGAGAGATGCGAGTAAGTTTAGGATTGACAGTATACAGAATTGTGGCTTTCTGCCTTAATCCTCTGTCCTGTTTTTTAAAACCTGATTCAACCACTTCTGTGATTGTGTGGGTATATAACGTGGTGTACTACAGAAAGAAGATGTGCAGGACCACAGTTAATCACTTTTTTGCTGCTTCCAGTCATAAGATTTGCATGCATATATGGTGTGTAACTAAGTCATCTGCGCTGCTGAAGTGTATGGGCAAAAGTATCCAGTTGTAGCAAAATTGTGGGCTGTACCTGTTGGTAATTGTTGCAGCATTAGCAGTAAGGGGTTTTCCTGCTGTTACACTGCAGGCCTTTAAGACCCAAAAGTAGATAAAAAAAAAAAAAATCTGTGATTGCATAGTCGATGCCGCTCTGTCCTTGGTCTGCATTGAGAGTATGCTTAAGTAATGGTTGGGTACCAGCTGCATCCACCCAGGTACGGCTTCAGCATGCTTATTGCTAGCGTGTCATCACCCATCTGTTTTTAGTGGAAGTTTAACATACTTGTAGTACTACATGCGCAGAAGGTGCCATCCCGTAACTCTGGTAATTTTTATAGTCCTGGTAGCTACTGGGAAAGTGCTCCTTTTAGTGATAGTTTTCTTTCCTTACAGAAATTTTAATTTAAATTGAAATCATAGTCTTACTTTGTGTTGAATTTTCTGTGTAGCGCAATATGCAGTATATTTGGGCATCTAATTATGTGATCTGAAAATAAATTAAATTGCTTATCGAGAAGGAAGAAAAGTCTGGCGTGTTCTTCCTATAATCTCAGATTGATATAATTTATGATAATTTTTCATATCCATTTACGTTAAGAAAGAAGGATTTTCTGAGTGTGAAGGCTGTGGTCAGGACATCGTAGAGTATTGCATTAATTGTGAAATTGCTGTACTAAATTAGCCATTTGTGGTCTAGAGCTGTATCTTACTTTCTAATGGCAAGTATTCCTTAGCTACCGTAAGAGTTTCAGATGGGTGTGACAATAATTTAGGAGTGATAGAGCATTGCGTTAAGGTTCTGAAGCTGCTTTATAATTCTTACAGTGGTGAAAGAATTTTATTTTGGAGCTAAAACTTAAAATGACATTGAAATTTTATTGTATAGGTGGAATTGGGTTAGTTAAATCCTTGAGTACTTTCCTCATTGGTGACGTTTGACTTGTGTTTTTATAATACTAGCTGCTCCATGGAACTAACTTACTCTGTTATGGCACCATCAAGAAATTACACTGGGGAATTCTTGTAGCTCTGCAAAAGGAGTGTTAGGTCATTGTCCCCAAGAATTATTAGTGTAGGTTTAAAGACAATTTGAGAGAAGTAGGTTTGAGCAAATACAGGGAGAAAGTGTTGAAAGGTTGGTAGTAACACTAGGGTGATACAAGCTGTTTGGTTCTTTTGTATTCTCAGTTAAGTTGAAACCTCCTTAGGGTGGATCGGTGACTTTTTCTTGAAATTGCCATCATTGCGGACTGCTTGCTGCTTCCTTCGCTTTTCAAGAATATGAAAGAAGGAATAATCTCTGCTCAGTTCCTTGACAATGAAGATGCAGTAAGCATGTATTGTGTTTTCCACGTACTTCTTTCTCTTTAAGATTGTTACTCAGTTTTGCATTTTTTCCTATTAAAAAACCCCGAAGACGAAGTCGTACCCACCTGGCAGGTGTGTCTTGGCCTGCACGGAGTAGGAACTCTGCATCACCGGCTGAAGTGAAGGCATTTAACACAGTCGTTAAAAAGGACACAAAGCGATGTAGCACCAGAATTCACTTGTCACATCGTATCACGTTGGTGGCTTTCTGGCTGGCCTGAATGACATCTGCAGCATCAGTTTCCATGTGCAGACCGAGCCTGACGCAGCAGAGACCGCCCGGTTCTGTGGGTCAGCCCAGTGCAGCATGGCCTTTGGCACTGACAGAGGGCCAGCATCTCCCTGCTCGATGGCCACTTGGTTCGGTACCAAGGATGCAGCGCTGTCAGTTCTGGTGAGCCACAAGTGTTGCAGTTAACATGGTAACTGGCACTAAGATTTTTTTGATCTGTTCAGTTTTTAGGGTCTTTGACCATGGACTCTAGGGCCTCATATTGATAGAGCTTCATGTTTTAAGAGAAATCGATGTCATGTCTAGTGCAAAGGTTAATTTACTTCTGGATTAGTGTGATAGTGCGAGTTGCATTATGAGGTCCTGGCTCTGGGTACGTTGATTCTAGCTTAGGGATACTGCAGAGGTTCAGGCACTTAAGCCATGTATTCTTACAGCTTGGCTTATTTTGTTACTCTCCTTGCTTGACTTTGTTAGCTCTTAACTCTGTTGTATATTTCATTGCAATAGGGTTGTCAAATATGTTGTACCATAGACTGCTTGAAGTTCCTGTCATATCTTGGCTTTAGGTGAGTAGACTTGAGCAAATTCTTGCAGTAGGTTAGGGGTCAACTTTTTATGAGATCAGAAGAGCACAATCAAGGCTGATGCTACAGCAGTAGAAGTACCACATTTTTGAGACTTGCTCTGAAAAGCATTTCTACTTCCCTACTGATGTCCGCACCAGCTAGTTCCAGGTAGTTCTGACTTGAGCTCTTACTCTGCGTTCACTTCCCACAGCTCCTAAAACACTTCTTTTTCTGTGTGATACTGTCACTTATTTCCAATTCTTGGATATGAGAGGGCAGGAAAGTACAAGATTTTAGTCTTGTGCAACAGAGATGTTTTTTTTTTAAGCTAGAGACTGTTCAATTATGAAAGCCTTGCTCTATGTGTGCTCCTGTAGCTGCTTCTATGGAGTCACTTTGCGCTGGGAACTTGTGTAAAAGTCTTTTGGGTCACAACAAATTGCAAAATACTTCAGAATCCCCACACTTAATGCTTAGTAGCAATGCAAATACCATGGAGGAACGCTAATTTATCCTTCTCTTGTATTTTATGGAAACACTCTCTTAGTGCTTTCTCTTTCTCTGAAAGCAAGTTTGTGTTAGCCGTACCTTGTGAAAGAGGTTCAGCATCGTCAAGACGCATGCAATACCAGGAACGGAGATCTTGCTAAAGTTGAGTTTAGTGAGAAGCTCAACATTTACTCTCTGTGGGCAACAATTCTTGGATGTAATTTGAATTGCTTTTTAATGAATGTGAGAATCTCAGAAGTAAAACTCACAGCAAAACTGGCATGGCTATGTGGCAAGCTTTGAGGAACTGGTGTAGTTCTAAAAGATGGAGGAAAGTAGGCAAGTCTCACAAAATAAATGGGGAAACAGAAGCCCCTAAGCATTAAGGGGAATTAGAAGAGCCAAAGCAATTGTCAAAAACCAAAGAAAGAAAATAAAGCTAAAGATATAACAGGGAGGGAGAACAGCGGGAAGTTTACAAAGAGTTGTTGGGTTTGTTTGACCAGAAGATTTAAAGGATCAGTCTTCCGTTGAGGGATATTGCAGATAACTGCATGGGACCAGCTTTTTCCTGGCAGCAGAAATGAGGCAGCACAGAAGGGACAGTGTTGGAAGATAAGATTTCTAGAATAACCTGACAGTTCTGAGATAAAACGTCAACCAATATGGATAATACAGCCCTAACACTGGAATAGGAAATAGAGGTGTTGGCACACAAGTCTGTTGAGCACTGTCGTTTCTGCAGTAAGTATCATGGCAATGGAGACGTTGACATAAGTTGGCCTTTTTTATGCTTAGCTGTTGCCTCTTGTAATGGGGAGTTCTGCACTGTGCATGCAAATGTGACTGAGGGCTGATTAGATTTTCTACCAGGCCTTTTTTCAGACTTTTGAAATGAAACAGAGGGGTTCACACACAGCCACCGGAAGAGAAAATCAGCTTCGGCACTTTTGTTCTCATAAATTTAATGCACTACACAGCTTTTTCAAAACTTACGTAGAATTAAGCGTAATGTTCTATTAAATTTACACATTAAAATTTGTTTTGAACTATGATAGATACAAAATTGTGAAAGAATGTGAAAAGTTCATACTCCCATTACAATTCTCAACTTTCTTTGATGCAGCTCCACACATCCGTAATCACCAGTCTAGGTAATTAGTTAAAGAGTACGTAAAGACAGGGGTAGAGCAAAGGTGACTTCTTCGTGCATAGTTGCTGATGTATGTTATTACAGTGAGGCACATAGTAATAGCGTATGTGTGTGCTGTTAGTGTGCAACTTTTATTTCTTGCTTCCTTGCTTCCACAGACTGTTGGCTACAGTTTGTTTAAGGCAAAGTTAACTTACTACCTAGAAGCAGAAACTTTGTCAAGCAAGTTACCTGTGGCTAGATTCAGTTGCTTATTAACAACGTGTGGTATTGTTACTAAGGCCTGATGCTACTGCTGGTACTGCAGGGGAGATCTTTGCTGTCAGTCAGTGAGCTGTTACCCTATGGAGAGAGTCTCATAAAACTGCAAAAATATTTTAATGGTCAGTTTGCAGTAGGGCAACTGAAGGTTTAGGCGTTTCTTGTGCTGACAGGCTTCTAGAAATAATGTTGAAGTTTCTATCTCTGCATGCTGAAGGTAACTAGAAGGTGCTTTCCAGTTAAATTCTACAGAATATGAACAGAACTGTTCTAGGCCAGGCAGTAATCAAAGACTTAGATTTAAAAAACCCCAACTTTTAAGTCCTGACCAAGAATTACTGGCTTGTTTGGTTTCACTCGCACGTGTAATTCTTCTGATTACTGTATGGCTACTTATGGATGGAGATATTTTCTGGATTTTAGGTCCAAAAAAAGGTTAAAAACAAAATAAAGCAAAGTGAATAGTACAAGTACTGCATGCTTTTCCTTGAAGTTTTGTATAAATGCTTCTCAGAGTTTGTCAGTGCGACGCATTAATCCAGTAAAGCTAATCAACACGATAACACTGTTGAACATAAATTCTGATTTTGCTTTTATTGCAGTTATTTGTGAATGAACTTAGCTGAATATGGATCCTGGTGGTGGAAGTCTTGGATTGCAAACACAAGAATCCAAAATGCCTCACACTATGATTATGCAGGATTTTGGTAAACATTTTAACTATTAAAAATAATTAATACAATCAAGATTGTTCTTCATGTTTTTGCTGTGTGCTTATAAGTAATATCTAGATGTAAAGTTGACAAATACGATAATGCTCTTTGCATGATTTTTTTTGAGAGAATTCAAAACTTAAGGTGACGTGTAATATGTCTGTGTACTTTGTTGCTGATCTTGAAATAGCCACTTAGTGCAAAATGCTGAAGTAATTCTGAAAAAAAAAAGGAAGTTAAGTCCGTGGCTCAAAGTGCTCTTGATGAGACAGAAAACGTTACCTGGATTTCAGCGGTTTTATGGTGCGTGTGCTTCTGCTTGAAATCACATGGACTAGTTGTTACATCTCCAGCATACAGGAGATGTGAATAACATCCGGTACAGGATGTAAACAACATCCAAGCTTTTGCGTGCTTGCCTTGGTTACTGTCTCCAGTCCTTTGTTAGGGTATTTCAGTAAATGTGATGGGAAATAATATCTTTGTCTGTGTGACAACAGGTAACTTACTATGTAGAAAACAATTTACAGATTTGGCTGTATCTGCATGTTCACATATGCTTAGAAGTCTCCTGTTAAGAACGTCAGTCCCAGGACTGTACTGATGCAAGGAAACTTGTTCCTAAATTTTTTTTTTTTAATGAATGCTGTTTCTTTTGGTGGCAGTGCTAAGTAACCTCAGCAATTTTGAAGGTTTAGAGAAAGAACAGCAAGAAATCTCCACTCCTTTCATTGTGGGTCTCCATTTCTGCATTATGGCAGGAGTTGACCTTCTCAAGACGTGGAGGGACCATGTCTTTGTTCTAACATGATTAATATCCCTCAGAGTATACCAAAATAACAGCATTCGCAGTACAATGCTGAGTATTTTTAACTTTTTTTAAAATTCTGATAAGAACTCTTCTCTTGAGTGTTTTATTCATCAAGATTAAAACTGCTTTTTATGCATGCATTAAAGTAATTCACTGTGCATTCTTATTTATGTATAGAAAAGTAGTCTGCAAATATGACCGGCCGGTCAAGTCTGTTAATGAAAACCAGATTTCTAGTTCTAGCCATTCCTTGCAACGTGGCAAGTTGTTGGAAATTGTACTATAAATATTACATACAACTGAGTGTTCATTTTGATCAGGGCCCATGCAGTCTAAATGACGAGAGTCCTTTTATTGTAACAGTGATTAGTGCATTGTTACCGCGCTTCCAGTGTCATGCAAGAGTTCTGAGGAGGTTCAAATTGTTACTGCAATCAAACGTTTTCTAACTGAAATTTTAAAAAGGTGAAATTGCAACCTGGCCCATAGTTTTTAACATACCAGCATTGCAAAACCTAAATTTGGGGCAAACTCCACGCTGTGTCTTAAGAAAGTGGCATGTTTTGGGTTTTTTACTTTAAAGAATACAGGGTGCTTTGGACGGTCTTTATTGGTTGAAATGCAAAATGTGCGTTGTTGAAAAGTAACAGATTTGTACATCTGTGTTTAGCTTCTCTGTACAATTATTTAATTCCTTACATAAACTATTTGTTAATGCAATAATTTTAACATTTTTCTCCTCATTCATAATTGTTTCCTAGTGGCTGGAATGGCTGGCACTGCTCATATTGATGGAGACCATATTGTTGTATCAGTCCCCGAAGCTGTCCTAGTTTCTGATGTTGTTACCGATGATGGAATAACTCTTGATCACGGCTTAGCAGCTGAAGTTGTCCAAGGACCTGACATCATCACTGAAACTGATGTTGTAACAGAAGGTGTAATTGTTCCCGATTCTGTTTTGGAAGCTGATGTTGCTATTGAAGAAGCTTTAGATAACAGTGATCATGTTTTGACTTCTGATCTAATAACAGAAACCGTTAGAGTTCCTGATCAGGTTTTTGTGGCTGACCTTGTTACGGGTCCTGATGGACATTTGGAGCATGTGGTACAAGACTCTGCGTCAGGAGCCAACTCACCTACAATGGTTTCAGAAGAAGTTCTTGTAACGAACTCGGATTCTGAAGCAGTCATCCAAGCAGCTGGTACCGTTCCTGGCTCTACAGTGACTATAAAAACAGAAGACGATGATGATGGCAAGAGTACATCTGAAGACTACTTAATGATATCTTGTAAGTTAAACAAAGGTAGATATAAACAGGAGATTGTCTGAAGTAGAAGTGGTCTGGTAGGGAGAAGTTACTGTAGCTGGACCCTTGCTGCATTCTCTACTGGAGCTCTGTTAATTCTTGGTGTCTGGATTTGGGTTTTTTTGATGAAAAATCCGTTATGAACGGTACAGTGAGAAAGAGGATGACATTCGTGCTCTTGAATGAGTGAGTGTGTATGTGCTTGTTTCTGAAACTAGATATTCCTGAAAATCAAGAAAAACTCATTGGAAAGTTAAACATTCCACATATCTTGAGTATAATACTTTCTTAAAAAATACACAGGCATATTACCGTGTTACGTACATTTGTGTAAAAATAATGTGTTAGGTTTAATCAGTAGAATCCAACGAAGAGATAGGTTTTTAAAATACCTGACTCAAAGTTTCCTCTTCCGCATCCACAAAATATTGTTTGTTTAGCTGTATTAAAAAGTATAGCAGGCATTGTATTGTGTGTTGTGCTTTTCTGGACTGAACTTGGCATTAAGGCGTTGTGTGCATTAGTGTATTGCTCTTTAACACTGGAAAGGGGCTGCCCGTTTCAGTTGCCACATGGCATTCAACTCTGAGGACGCTATATGGTCCGGTACTACTTGTCGAGTGAGCGCTACTGAAAGGACCTCAGGGAGATTATGTTTTTTCAGTGGTTAATTTATACTTGGGATACCAGGTTTTATTGATACACAAATTTGATAAAATGTATGATAGTTCGTCTTGGATTTTTAACTTCTCCAAAGTAGTTATTGAAATATGACGAGGTCAAAACAGATTTTATTTAGTCAGAAGCAATATGTTAAAAAAAGGCAATGCCAAGTGTGTCAAAGTGTCGGTCTGTTCACAGCAAGCTGCATGTGTTAAAAATTTCAAGACAGAGGACATGACTGATTTAGCGATTATAATATATGTCACGGCACTTATGTCCCTTATGCAAAATATATTTGTGGTATTTATTTTTTGTTGATTATAGGATGGACGGCGATGATTATTTTTTTTTATCATTACCGTAATGCCGTATGTCACTAATAAAAGTCAAAAAGGGTTTTTTGGAAAAAGCATCAAAAAACCCTCAGTCTGAAAGCAAATGAGACCTAGAACAGAAAAAAATTCCTCTGTGTGTATGTAAATAAAGGAACACCAGTTTTACAGTCAGTTGTTTCATTGAAAAAATTCCTCCTTTCTGACAGAGTACTTACGATGAGTTCTGTTCTGTAACTGCGGTATTTCCAACTGCACCTTTGTAATTGTAAGTAAAGTCATCTTTGGAATTCCTTCTAAGATGGATGAGTGTGATTGATAATGATGATAGCTGTGTTTAGACCAGAGCATCTTCACCTTTCAGTAACAGTTACCTGATGACCCCAGCTGTGTCTGATACGTTTGTGGTTTTGTGAGGTGCTCTCAAGCCTACCCATGGCTTCTGCAATGTTTTGAATCCAGTTTGAGACCCAGTTTTCAGCAAATTACATTTGTATACATGTATAATCCCGATATGCCTGAGTAATCACAGTTGGAAGCTACGTTATTAATCTAGAATTTTGGTTTAGGTAATATTTTTAGATAAATTAGGGCAGTCTCTTGCCTCTGCTCAGTTTTGAGCTGGATTACGCTGGGTATGCCAGCTTGACCTAACAAAGTATCTGCTATTGATTCTTTTTTTTCCTCAGCAAAACTGAATCAATCTTACGCAGTTGTTCTCTTTTTTAAATGTTGTTAAATTAGCTTTGCATTTGTTTTGTTTATGAAGATGATCTGTTGTGTAGAATAAATGCCTCAGTTTTTCAAGCAGTTTAAAACCTTTTTTATTTACTTATGTTTTTAAATTGTCAAATGGTCAGTAAATATTGTAGAAAGTTAATTTTACGGGTTTTTGGGGGGAAGGTTGTATGTATAGGACTGTTGAACTTTTTTATGATGTAAATAACATCAGAATGATAGTTTTAAAGAGTCTCAAAATGCTCAGCTGTCTTTTAATGAAATTTAGCATCTAAAAATGGGGGACTTTACATAAAATGACAGCTAATGCCCTTAGGGAATTCCAATTTGAAATCCAATTGTTCTGTGGAACACATTTTGGAAACTCCTAAAATACTACCTTTTAGGGTGTGAAGCTGAGCTGGGTGTGGAATTTTAATTTAATCTTACTCTTTTGTTGGAAGTTACAGTTTTTAAATATACTGAAAAGTGATTTTTCACTTTTTTTAGATGCCATTCTCTTGTAGATTCTTTATACACTATTGGTAATTATGTTTTTGTGTAAATACTATTAGGAAAATAGTTAGTTTGTCTTGATAGTTCTGTAAACTGGCTGCGTATGATTTTGTAATTGGAAATTTTCACTAGAAAATTATCACCACTCTTGCTATCTCAGTGCAGATGAATTCAGCTTTTTAAAATTAGCTTTATAAGCATAAGACTGAAAAAAACTTTTTTTATACATTCACAACATATGCCACTGGGATACGCATTATCCCTATTTTAAATCTCCATGATACCCATTTAAAAGGGACTTGTTAAAAAGGAAATTAATACACAATGAATGCATATGGTGTGGTCGTGCACCCATCCTTCTGAGATGGGAAATTATGTACATCCCATTTTGCCAGGGAGGAGTTAGCACGCGTGTAGCTTAAAGCATACCCTTTTTTGTTTTTCAGGTTTGCGATATTCAGACCCACAGCGGGTTGCCAGCTCCCGATCCGTGTGTTGGCCCTGCATGCACTATGTTGGTGACCTCATACCCACCAAAGAACAACACTGGAGCTGGCCTTTAGGGGTAAGGTACTGTTCCACCACCACCTCCTTTTTAGTATATTACAATACAGTGTTACGTAGTTTGCTAAACATTTTAATATTAATAGTCCTATATTGTAACCTATGACATAGAAAATAAGTATATCGGACATCAGAAAAATATGAGAAATGGTAAAACCACGGGACTTATCTTGCCCTCGTGTTATCCCCATGGGCTCCTGTGGTGGGTGTGATAAAACCAGCATAGTGCATGCTGAGGCATCACATGAATTGGGAGCTGGCAATCCACGGTGAATCTGGACATCACACACCTGAAAACAGCGAAGTAAGGTAAGTTTAAAATTGGAAGTGTGCTGAGTTTTCCTTTAAACCTTGTTTATTCGGGAGGATTCAGCATATATTTATAAGGGTTCTCTGTTGTGTTGTTTCATTTAATTTTAAGTGACGCAATAATAAAACGTAGTGCTTCTGGTGGATGAGTGAGATCTGGAAGGCGCTTTCATATTCCATTGACCTAAAGTAAGCATTCGTGTTCCTGAGAACTGTCACTGGGAAAAGTCATCCGATAGTTTAGCATTGATGGGTTAGCAGTCTGTGATTGAAGTCGTACTACTTAGACAATAGAATGTTTTCATGATCTACTTTTAAAAACAATCATAATAATCTGGAATTCGACAAAGATTACATGTCCTGCTGTGTTGATTGTTTTCCCCTTATCTAGATGTGTTTAAAAAATAGATGGAAACTGTGAAATTTACTTCCTGTATGACAGCAGTTTAAGCAGTAGGAGTTCCCTACGCAATGTCTTTTGTTGTTGAGGTATTTGAAACAAAAGGCAACATCTTAACAAAAGGCAGTCTATATCAGTTTATATTTTTCAAATTTTGTTATATTTCGCTTTTGCTTGTTTAGAAAAATTATTTCAGAGGCCTTGGATACACAGGCTTCCTGATGTGTTGCCATTACTTTGGCTTAAATTGTAGCAACTGAAAATCTTTGAAAAAACACAGGATGGATGATGGTGTGGCAGTAACCACTGACTTTAAAAATAATGCTGTAAGTATGCCCCTCTAAAACAGGGCTCCTTGCTTCTTAAAGGATATTAAAGATTTGGGGGCTTTACTTCAAATATAAAACACAGCATGTGAGTGTACGTGCTGTATTCATGTGTTTTACTTTTTTTTTGGCTTAAAATATTCTTATAAAAATTGTAAAACTGAAAAATTCCTCATTGTTTTTCTTTATGTAATCTTTGTTGTATTGGAATTGATGTCCTAGTAAGGCAACTATCTGAAATTGTGTGGGGTTTTTTCTTACGTTATTTCACCAGATACCTTAGTGGTTTACAGTCGCTGTCACCAATATTAGTTAAATAGTTGGAAATCTTTGCCATAAAGAAAACTTCTTATCACATATATGATTACTCTGCTGTTCAGCAGTTGCTGTTAAATAACCTTCCAGTACTGAAATATTTATTTTCTATGTTAAACTGGTAACGTGGTATAAAATTTGTGAGCTTATTAAAAGTTGATGTTCTTTGAGTTGCAGATTTGAAAACAACTTCCCTACCACCTACCAATTCTAAAATGACGGTAACAGCTTACCGTTAGTGATTTCTTCCAGCCAGCCTTTAAATATTCTCTCTGAGTTTTGGCAGCATGTCTAGTCACGTAGCTATATATATAATCACTCCTGCCTTGTACTGTTAGTTACCTCCAGTCCTACCAAGACATGCAGTAGAAATGTTCAGTGTACTAAAACTAAACGTATTTGTATCACTTTGAAGAATTTGATGTACTGAAATTAAACGTATTTGTATCATTTTGAAGTAAGTACCCACTTTGGGTAAGAAACTTTTGTAAGTGTTAATGCCGTGCAGAAAAGAAAATGATCTTTAATAAATTTAAACATGGTACATGCATGGAAGTACTTTTTCCAAGATGAGTGTCTTTTAGCATCTTCCCTTTTCCTGTTAGTAGAGCATATATAATCTAACAACTCCATTCTGGCAGCATAAAAAATTTCAATTAGCAGATGCAGTAGCACTCCCATGCTGGACGTAAAGACGTACTAATAACGCGATGCTGGTAAACTTAAGTCTCAAAGGAATATGCCAGGTTCTCTGTGTGGCTTTCTGGTGTGTGGTGTTCATACTCTTACTGTTCTTATTGTCCTGCAAGGTAACGTGAACGCCGCACAGTACATGTCAGATTCTAACAGGTTACGGTGTTGATGTTGCTGGCATCGATTTTAGTAGAGATCTAGAATGGTTTTAATTACAAAACAAAAACTCTTTTCATGAGGAAATTTTTATTTTTTTCTGCTCATCCAAGTTTGATTTTTTTCAGCAATGCAATTAATCTCTTACTGACAAAAAGAAACAGCTAAAACATAGCCTTTTTTAATGTTTTCTGTTTAATTTTCATCAAAACATATAATTTTCACAGGTTCTACAATTAAATCAAATGGTTGTTTGTACTTAACCTGCCTGTCCTCAATAACTTCTGTATTCTTCTGACACAGTCCAAGATTTTTGAAATAGAAATAATAAGGCTCCTCAATGTGGGGATGAAAAGCGGTGTTAGGTGGATAGGTGTTTCAGTGGAATCCTGTCTGTGAGTGGGAAGAGCTTAGTTTGGGATTGCTGTGGTAGATTCCCATCCTGCTGCAGGAAAGGCATCTGCTCCTTTTCTATCAGGTTCTGAACCACCTTGCCTGACTGCCTGGAGTATTAAGAAAAGCTTAAAGTAACTCCAGTTTACCTCAGTACAGCAGGCTGTGGCCTGAAGTAGTTAAAGGCAGCTCTTCAAGAGCCGTCATCACTGCACTGAGGGCAGGAAACCGAGAGCGGGACTGGGAACCACTGCAGCCACCCGAGGTAAGCTGTCCTTTCCTCAGAGCCCTCAGTGTCCACCTTCAGTGGACCGTTCTATTCTTGGTCAGCAGCAAAACTCTCACTGTAATATTAATGTTGATGATCCTTTTTTTACATAGCACACCCATTTTTTAATCTTACGTATGCAGTAAATTGCAACTTCCCAAGAGTGTATTAAATTCGGATTTTGTTTACGTTTTGTGGAATTCTCCTCTATTTAGAGGATGTCAGTGGGTGTCGAGCATTGCACAGGTTTATGGTGGCCATCTGCAAAGGAACTAATTTTATCGACTCAGAGAAGTGTGTTGGCAATACATATGTCAGAAGGATGCTTAGTGCAGTGGCCTCCGTGTTGGCAATTTGAGGTATATATATATATGGACATCTCTGTGAATACCGTCTTTACTGAAATAGCGTTACCGCTACACTTCTAATAGTTTGAATGTAATTTTTGTTACATAAATGAAATGAGTGTTTTGTGTATATATAGACCAAATAATCCGAGTGACTAAGTTACATACATAAAGAATGAGAAGTCAGTTTCACATAGTAGTATTTGGGTTTATTTTCACTGCATCTTTTAATCAGCTGCATATTATACAGTAATCTTTGTTAATTTGTATGTTTTCAAGGGATAAAGTGATTAAAATCGTAATTTCTTCTAGGGTGAAGATGTAGTGGCATTTTTGATGCACGTTTCTTTCAGTGGGAATATACTCAGTCATCACTCTTATCAAGAGTAACAGCTACTATACTTCAGTCACCAGTATCTTAGAGTAGTGAAACTTTGGGGGGCTCTTAGACTGCAACAGGCAATTCTGGGTTAATTTTTAGCATTTTTGGGTAGGTGTTTAGTTTTACTTACTGATACGTTTTCGCTTTCGAAGTGTAATAGTTTCAGACATAAGCAGTTACCCCAGTGTCTTTGATGACAAGGTCCCTCTCGTTTTCCTCATTCTGTAATGCTTGCTGTGTTTCCTGGGTTGCAATAAAATAAGTACTGAACTTCTGGAATCTCTTTTAAGTATCTTAAGATGAACTGTTTTGTAAATGCCATTTATGAATACAAACCTTTACTATGCGTAGGGATAATAGTGGAGAAAATCATGCTGCTGATATCTTGGATTTTTACAAAATGTGTTTGAACCTCATTAGTATTCTCTTATCTTTACAGTGGATGATGTTGGAGAAAAATTGGACCATATAGGAAGCACTCCCTTGAAAATCAGTACCGAGGTGACAAACGATGATGTTGCTAAAGATGACGGGTTTGGTTCGGAAGTTATCAAAGTGTACATATTTAAAGCTGAAGCTGAAGATGATGTCGAAATAGGTACTTTTTAAATTCTATATATTCTTCTAGTACTTTGAAGTATTTCGGGGTCTTTTTGTTCTTAAGTTTTCATGTGATGCACTGACTGGAATGTTTTGTAGAATGTGGCGTTTGTGGAGGCTGCCCGTACGTGGTAGATACTGGACGTGTATTAGTCTGGAGTTGTTTTTTTGATGAGCAGTATTTCTTTTCAGGCAGCCGAAGCCCAGATGCAGTAACTGGGCGTCTGCAGCTGTTTTGCAGCTGCTGCTTTTCTCTGATGTTGCAAGACCATGTATCAGCACAGAAAAGCCCCTATGGTGGATTACTGTCACTGAACCGTCTTTGGTGGTGTTGACGCAGAGAGAGTGGAAGATAGCTGAGGTGTTAGGCATACAGTCGTTTCCAGACCTAACCAAGAAACTTACAATTGTTCTGCAGCTCCCTTTTGCAACGGATAGATCCGGCACTTCCAGGTGCTTCGCCAACAGACGTACAGCTAGCCCGTGTTCTGTTCTTCGGAACTTGTGAAAGTAGAGCCCCCCTTACAGTTGTTCTCAGAGCTGAAACTCCTGGCTCTTTCCACATTTACCCTTTGCATTTAGATACTGAAACTCTGCCTCACGGGAATGTATCTGGCCTGTTGCCCTGGAACCATTCACAGGACAAATCAGCCTGGCTCTTCCTCTTGGACTGGAGAGGGGCGATCATCTCCCATAGACCGGTTGCACTGGCCTGGCGAGCTGTGAAAATCTCGAACTTCAGACAGAACTGTGGGTTAGATCAGGAAAGTCCTCCAATGAGTAGCAATTCTGGCGTTATTTTTCAAGTAGCATGAACTGCTGCTTCAGGCAGTTTTTTGCTGTATGATGCCTTTACCTGTTTCTCAAAGAAGAAAAATCATCTTTTCTGCTCAAATTAATGGCAGAAGAGGATTGTTCCAGGGATGATGAGACTGCTAGCTAATAGGGTGGTTGTCTTTGGGTTTCTCTGTCTCTCAGGGTAGGTTCAGAATTAGTTAAGACTGTCTTAGGGGTTGCTCAGTATCTTTTGCAGCATGGTAACACTGTCAATTTTGGAGCCTGTTAATCAAGTCCTTCACAAGGTTGCCAGAGTAGTTTAACATATTTTACTGTTCTGTTTGGAATAGACAGTATCTGATTGGGCTGAAGGTTAGTATTTCTGTAAGGCTCTGGGATTTTCAGTATTTGATCCTTAATTCCTTTCAGGTATGAGAAAGAGGTTGTGAGGCTCTTGATCCTTCTTGGGTACTGGTGGTTCATTCTTCAGTTTGTCAGGAGATACTGAGAGAACTTTTTCCTTATCTGCCCAAAAGTATCAAACTTGCATGATTTTATGACAGACGTGGATGTTAAAACATTTAATTGGAGTTTTATGAAGTAGCATTGTTGTAAATAAGAAAAAAATACTTAAATCTGAAATTACTCATAACAGTGGTCTTTTTTTTTTTTTACATTTACTTACTGTGTTTAACTTCTTTTTGTTGAAGGTGGGACAGAAATTGTCACAGAGAGTGATTTTCACAATGGACATTCTGTAGCTGGAGTAATTGAACAAGGAGGTGTTGGTAGAATGCAGCGAGAAAAAATGGTTTACATGGCTGTTAAGGACTCTTCTCAGGAAGATGAAGATATTAGTAAGCATAATAAGAAACATTTTTGTTTCTCATGCTGTTTTGTACAACAATATAAACATCATTCTCAAGGACTTTTTTAATTTTTCTGAAGGATTCTTCAGCCTGAAGTAGTAGAAAACTAAGCTCATCTTCCCTAAAAATAAAGAGCAGGCTATAATTGTTTTAAAGGGATGTGGATAAATGCACTTTGTGCATACTGTATGCAATCATTTCATTATTTATATTAAATTTAACATGTCCATGGATGAAGTTAATGAGGTTAGTCAAATTTCTCATTTTTCTGTTTTCCTACTGTGAATTGCCTTGTTTAATCAGCTTTCTGGTGAAGTAGCAAATAAATGTCATCAGTTACAAGTTTGTAAGTTTGTATATTTGAATTTATGTTGGTATTTATTTTGAATTTGTGTTTATTGATACATGTTTTCTCTCTTTAAGGAATGTCTGAATAAACAATGATCCCCTAAGGGAAGGGGTGGTTCTAAATGCCCAAGGAAGAAAAGTAATTTGTAACGGGTATCGATCGGAGTGAGAGCAAATTAAATGAAGGAATATTTAGGGTGAGCAGAATAAAATTAAAGATTTATTCTTCTCCTTTAATCCAGGCTGTGCTGAAATAGCAGATGAAGTTTATATGGAAGTTATTGTAGGTGAAGAAGAAGCTACGTCACTTCCAGACACACAGCTTGAAGACTCTGGTGTGAATAAAACTTTTGTCCCTGTTGCTTGGGCTGCTGCTTACGGTAGGAATCTGCATGCTTATTTTCTGAAAATCCCTTCCATTGTTTCCTCCCTAATCTAGCTTCCAGAATCTTTCTGCAAACATGATAACTTCTCACCTTGACCTCGGGGTTTGGAAACCGCTGCTTCTGATCTTTTAGCAGTGTCAGTTAGTGGAGTTGATGAAATCATGTGAAAAATTATTTTAGCATCATGCACGACCTTTTATATGTAAGGTCCTTAGGTTTTTTGCAGCTCAGTATGAGGAAAACAATTCAATTTTTACGTTGGTGAGGGGGTCGGTTCCAATGCTGGCCTGTCAGACAGTTACAGATTACTTTAGTAGTTGATTGTCTTGCATGTAATGAGTGAATTGCCAGACACTGGGTTTTATCATGTAGAAAGGAAAACTGTTAGGAGAATTTTTATACCGTTCTTGATTCCAGCTCAGATGTACAGAGTGCATGGTTTGTAATGGTTGTTTAAGTTGGCTGTTGAAGATCTTAGGAAAACTTGAATAGCCTTAGGTATTTTACGTTAGCTAGGAGTAAGGAGAAATAACTTTAAAAAGGGACTAGTAGAAATAAATGTGTAAACGTGTTCCTAATAATTTCAGTTTATGTAAGCTGTTTTAAGCCTGTTAGTCTTTCAGGTTAGGAAAAAAAAAAGAAAAAATGTAATTTGTTCTCTGCAGCCATGCATCAGATAGTGGAAGTGTCTTATCACGATATATTGCGAATTCTGAGTATTCTTCTTTTTTCATGTTCTTTTCTTGGATTTTGGCATGTTGAGTGTATATTAAGAGGGTATCGGGTCATCCGCGGTTTATGTTCTAGTTAAGTAAGCAAGTCAGTTAAAATTCATTGCAGTAGTATTTCTGAGCACAGTAGTTAGGCTGGTAAAGTGGTTTAGAACCACAGAGCCTTGGCACATAGCAGTAAACACTTTCAGTCCAAAATAAGGAATATAGTCTTAAGGTATTACTTCTCCCACTCCCACAACTTTGTAGTGCCTCATATAGCTGAGTGCTGAGCAGCTAATAAGGTACAGATCTTCTTATCGGCCTAGTTCTACTCCAGAAAGATAAAGCACTTACATCTCAGGAACAAACTGTGTATTTCAGATCACTTCGTTTCTGGATTGGTATTCAAGGTTATATATGAGGTTAAAAGTTTGCAGAAACAAGCATATTAATTACAAAAAGCAGGAAAGACAGTCAGTATGGTAGGCATGCAAACACAGCTTTAGTGGATATTCACTACGTGCAAAGAGGTTATAATATTTCCTGGGGCTCATAGTTACAACATACTGAACTGATTGTGAACTGCATGTCTCACTTTGGATAGAGTTAAGCTGTTACTTCTTAGCTAAGTTAGTTTTCTCTCATTATCAGACTTTCAAAGCCATTATCTTTAAAGAGAATTTTAATTTATAATGACTAAAATACCATTTTCTGCAGGAGATGAAAGAAGGCTACCCAGAAGATACGAAGATGGTCAAGCGGCAGGTAAGAACATGGAACTGTGCTTGGCGCAGCATTCAAACTAACTTGCTGTCTTTGAAAATACATACATTTACGTGTCAGTTCTCCTAATTGGCGAATGCAAAAAATTATCCCTAAAGTATATATTGAAGGACTGCACAGTCTTTCTCTACTATTTTGAAATCAAAACGATTCTAGATGTGTTGTAGGCCTTTGGAGTGGGTGAGAAGGTTGGGAGGATGTGCCAGGTTTTTCAATACAGTTTTGTAGTCGGAAAAGAGAAAATGCAGTTGTTAAGAAGTAAAGCGAAGTTAAATGAAGGAAGCAACCAGCGTAACTCCTAAGAAATTAATGTCTCGAAATATGAGAAATCAAGGAATATGTTTGAAAATTAATCAGTGTTTAAAGAATTATATTCTTGACTGTTGTGAGCAGAGATAGATAGTGCTTTATATTGGGACTCTTTTGTATATGTTCATTGTAGAGGAAGGGCAGTATGTTTTTAAAAAAAAAAAAAGTAGATAGGCTACTGTGCAATTCCAGTCATCAGTCCCGAAGAAAAAAGTTGCTTAAGGTTTTTTATGGTGTCTAATTTTTGTTTCTAGGAAATAACTTGGATACACGATTAGAAAACAAAAACGGTAATGCAACACAATACCTGCAGATTTGTGATAGCATTAGCACTAATAGAGTGCTAAAACAAAAAACCAAGAAAAGGAGGAGAGGAGAGGCCAGGCAATGGCAAACAGGTAAACAATGTATGGTTATGGGTATTGGCATGGAGTGGCACTTAACTCCTGTACTATTCCTTTTTTCCTTTTAAGCTGATGCAGAATTAGAAAGTATAAATGATGATTTGCATATTTCCTGTGTCCTTCCCCCCTCCAATTCTGTGTGTAGAAAATGCAGTCATTTTTGCTATTCAAAGTCCGTGCGCTTAGGGCTGATGCAATTCATTTGAATTTTGCAAGCTATTAAAGAGCAATCATGGATATATTCACTGCACATATGATATTACTGATCTGTTTGAGCAGTTTCTAAAACAAAACTGTGTAAACTATAGGTGCTGTGGATTGGTTGTTTTTAAACTACTGAACCATTCTCTGTCTGCTGCAAGTGTAAGTGCATGAATCTGAACAGCAGTTGGCTGATTTAAAACTTCTTAATCAGTAGACTTGTTTCCTTCATAACTTGTTTTTGTTTGTTTAAAAACAGCTGTTATAATAGGTCCTGATGGACAGCCCTTAACAGTTTACCCTTGTCATATTTGTGGGAAAAAATTTAAATCCAGAGGATTCTTGAAAAGGCATATGAAGAATCATCCAGATCATATGATCAAGAAGAAATACCAGTGTACAGACTGTGACTTTACAACTAACAAAAAAGTAAGTTTCCACAATCATCTGGAAAGCCATAAACTTATAAATAAAGTTGATAAAACCCATGAGTTTACAGAATACACAAGAAGATACAGAGAAGCAAGCCCGTTGAGCTCTAATAAACTAATACTGAGGGACAAGGAGCCTAAGCTACACAAGTGCAAATATTGTGACTATGAAACTGCAGAGCAGGGACTACTCAATAGACATCTCCTTGCAGTTCACAGTAAGAACTTCCCTCACGTGTGTGTGGAGTGTGGGAAAGGATTCCGTCACCCGTCAGAGCTCAAAAAGCATATGAGGACCCACACTGGGGAAAAGCCATACCAGTGTCAGCACTGCGTCTTCAGGTGTGCTGATCAGTCCAATCTGAAAACTCACATCAAAACCAAACACGGGACTGATTTGCCATTTAAGTGTGAGCACTGTCCCCAGGCGTTTACAGATGAGAAAGAACTGCAGCAGCACACAGAATTGTTTCAAGGGCATAAGACGCATCAGTGTCCGCATTGTGACCATAAGAGCACCAACTCAAGTGACCTGAAGCGACACGTTATTTCAGTTCACACAAAGGATTTTCCCCACAAGTGCGAGGTCTGTGAAAAAGGCTTCCATCGCCCATCCGAGCTCAAAAAGCATAGTGAAACCCATAAAGGTAAAAAGATACATCAGTGTAGACACTGTGACTTTAAAACGTCAGATCCTTTTGTACTTAGTGGGCATATCCTCTCAGTTCACACCAAGGACCTGCCTTTTAAATGCAAAAGATGTAAAAGAGGATTTAGGCAGCAAAATGAACTTAAGAAGCACATGAAGACCCACAGTGGAAGAAAAGTTTATCAATGCCAGTATTGTGAATATAGCACTACGGATGCGTCAGGCTTTAAACGACACGTAATATCCATACACACAAAAGACTATCCGCATAGGTGTGAGTATTGCAAAAAGGGATTCCGTAGACCATCTGAAAAAAATCAGCATATAATGAGGCACCACAAAGAGGCCATAATGTAATATATGATCTCAAGAAGGAAGCAATTTAGAAACTGTGATATCCTAATTGGGGAAAAAAAAAAAATCTCATGAACTGTTTCTCCTGGTTTCAAAGCTTGATATTAAATCATAACTTTACATTCTTTGTATTAAAAGTCTTAAAAGTATTAGGGTTGGCAGGGGATCTCATAGCCCTATGATTGTTGCTTATCAGAACCTAAAGAGCACTATAGAATGCAGAAGGATGGATGAATGTCTTGAATTTGCAGAAAGATGGATGAATGTCTTCACATGAGTATAGTATTATGCATTGTTAAGCTATAGAAGACAAAACGAAGATGATTGTGTTACCCATTTTGTCAGTAACAGCGTTTGTCTCCAATATGAAAACAGTTCGGGTATGTCGTGGGGTTATTTACAAATTGTTTGCAAAGGCAACCGAGTCTTAACTTCGTGTGCAGTTTTGAAAGGAGCGTATTAGTCGGTGACGTGATCATAGCGGTTTTAAATCGTACCTGGAAATGAAATTCCAGAGTTGGTCAAACTGGAGGGAGGATTGTCCCTTTTTTTTTTTAAAAAAAAAAAAACCAAACCATTTCATTGGGAAACTTTTTCGTTTCCTTTGTTAGTTTAGGTCCAACGAGTAATTTTTTAACGGTTTTCAAAGCTGCTAACCTATTTTATTGCAGGATACGATGTTTAAAATATAGCATTATGTTATGATCTCAAAGATGGTGTTCTGGTGCTAGGGTTAAAGATGTGTATGTATATAATTTCCCTTTTTTATCCGAACCTGCGGTGGAATGTTGTTCAGTATGGCACATATAACAATTAACTTTGAATTTGACTCTTTCTTTTTTAAGGATAAAATGGATGCAGCTCGTAGTGTTGTGACTCAACACTCATTTTTTTTTTCGCTACTTTAAAATCTTCTCTAAAGAGAATATTAAAAACAAAGTCGAAAAATGTAGGGTTTTTTAAATTAAAATTCAGAGTACTTAGAAGTTCTTTAGGGCAATGTTCTTAACAGGTATGGCTATTATTGTCCTACCTCCTAATATGAAATTTTCAGTATAAATGTAAAATTGCACCTTTTAATCAATTCTTTAAAAAAAAAATGTATACCATACTATAAACATGCATTTTCAATCTGTAAGAAAGTATATATGCAGTATTTAACCAGAAAAATATGCTGCCACTAGAGTTTCGAGGTGGATCTTCAGTTTACAGTGTATACATTTAAAATATGCATCCCTTTAAACAATGCTTTGTGTTAGCATGCTGCAAATCAAATGGCGCTTAATATAACAAGCTGGTCTAGGGCTATTTAATGAAAAACCTGTTCATAAATGTTACGCATATAATGTGTATTTTTTACTTTTTTAGTTGCTTCATGTTTGCACACAGCTGTTCACATGATGAATTGTAACTTCATGCTATAGTGTGGCTTTGTGTTTCAGAAAATGTTCATATTTTGTTTTTGCACCAGATGAGAATCAGTTCCTTGAGAATAAATTTTTTTTATATTTCTAAACTTCAGAAAGTTAAATTTGGGAAATCTCTTAGAAAAATACGTGTTTTATGTGGCTGTAAAAAATGATGTACACGCTGTAAAATAAGATTGTCACTGTTATGTGGGATTATTATTTCTCAATGTGTTACTCATCGTAACGGGCATACAATAAAACGCATCTCTTGCACTCCAAATTTTTTGGAGTTTGCTTTTCATTTGTGGTGTTTAGGCAAGTCTCATTCTGTGTGAATTTGTAATGACGTTATTCGCTAACTAATACGTAATAACTTCCCAAGGAAACAGGTTACTTGAGGTGTGTTGGCCAGACTACTGAGAGTATCGGGGTTTTATTTGTCTGATCCTGTAAAGCTACCGGTAATGTACTGTGCTTATTTCTGAAGTAATTATCAACTGTGATACTGGCGTTCCTGTGACATTTTTTCCTTTAAGTAAAGAGAACATAAAACTCTTCACGTGTTTTGGAGAAAGCCAGGTAGGTTTTTTCTTTTCATCTGTGTAACAAGAACAGCTCGCAAAATGAAATACTAAAAATACTGCTTTCTTAATTTCCCTCTCTTTTAGAATACTTGAATTGTGACACCAGTAATAGATTAAAACCTTAAAGAAGAGAGCGCGATGTTAAATGAACCCTTCATCAAGGATTTCCAACGGGCTTTTAGCCAGTGAACTCTTAGGTTTTGTACTAAACAACAGAAATGATGCAGACATGAACCTGTTCCTCTGTTCTTTGTTTGTACGACTGCTTTTGTCGCAACCAAAGGAGGAGGCCGTAGCATTTAAAAAAATTTTAGAGATTAAGGTTGTGTGTTGCTGACAATTTTAATGCTTTGCTTCTGACCGTTACGCTGAGTACGTAGACTGAAGGAGTCTCTTCGTAGCAGACTGAAGATGATCGTTCTGACCATGGCAGAGCATGCTTCCGTGCAGGCTCATTTTTCCACCTTACAGATGGACGGAATAAACAGGTACTTGAGTATTTTAAACATTTTCTGTAGCCAGCTTTGTAGAAAGACTTAATCCCACGTTGCCTAAGAGTCCATCACAGTTTGTGGTGTACAGAACAGGGCGTGGGGCTGGAAATGGCAGAAATGAAGCTTTGGGAGAGCCAGCATTTTAGACAGCGGTGTGAAATCTGGACATAATGCCTTTAAGCATTGCATTCAGATGGCGTTGGGATACTTTTTATTATTTATACTTGGTATTTACTGGTGAACTGTACTAACGTGTACATTTTACAATAGGTAACAGTGGTGTTTCTTCCAAGGAGTGCAGTGAAAGGGTTTGACCTTTCCCTGTCTGATTGTTTAAGATTACGTTTGTGGGTTAATTCTTTCTGTGACAAACAGCTGTTCAGTGTAGGACGGCTGTTTAGTTCAGAGTCAGTGAGCGGTATCTGATGTTGTTCAGAGCGTGGCACACTGTGGGGCATCAGTTTCGTTACCTAGATCTTCTGTCTCATCTAGTTTTTCCTTGCCCTAAAACTACGTACCGTAAAGGGCACAACAGGGTTTTTACTTAGTGACAGCAGGAAGTGTATGGTGGATGCCGGATGCGAGTTTAATTCATTTACAGCTTCAACATTATATTACAGAACGGTGAAGTTCTGCAACTTTGTGTTACAGAAGTTGAAACTGGTGTGGAGGTTTAACTGTAAGTCCACCTGAGGAGATTGCTTTTTAATTAGGAAAAAAGAAGTCATGCCTTTGGAACATTCAAATCTGCGAGGAACGTGTTTGTCAAGGTGGGAAGGAGGGAATAGTGGCTGAAAAAACCACAACTGTAGTTGGTTATTACCAACTAAGGGACAAGTATGGGAAGGTACGTGGGACTTGGAGCTGGTGCAGACTTGTATGGCCGCCTGTGTGTGAGCCCTGCTGTTTGTGATGGCTCGGCGGAGAAACCGAGTTGTCAAACTCCGCAGGATGGTTACGGGCAGCCTTGTCCAGTGTGAGGTCTCCAGTTGCTTTTCTTTGGTTGGCTTTTTGCATAAGCATTTTGAACATTTCTTTTGTTACATTAATTGTTTGTCTCTTCTTCTCTTGGCAGCGTATGGACGATGAAACCTAGCTAAGACGACAGACAGTGGAAACAAGGTCTGTCAAAGAGAGGAAAAGCCTTGAGACGTCACCCACGCAGTGTCAAGGTTAATGGTTTACTACCCGTAATTTCAAACAGTTTGAAAATATAAGTTTGTCAGACTTCTGGCTTGAGCAGTGGTTTTAAAATTCAGTAGCGTACGATACCGCTGGGAGCGTGTGAGCTTCTGCCTGGGCCTTTGCTGGTTCTGTCTGGCGCTGCCGAGATGCTCGTGGCTGAGGCTGGACTCGTGTATTGTCCTGTAGTTTGAAATTCCCACCGGTGCTTCTGCTCCTTCTTGCAGAATTGGTGTTTTTCTGTGTAGCTGTGGATGTTGAAGCTTCTCGTAACTGTCCAAGGCGGGTAATGAATAGGCAAAGGAGGGGGTCAGAGATGTTAGGAGGACATAACACTGTAAAGGATGGGAGGAGGAGGGAATCGACAGGAAAAGGTCTGTGCAGTGCGTTGCAGGTTGACATTGGGGCTGCGGAGGAAGGGGCATAGAAGTTGGGGTTCGGGAAGGGAAAATAAAGGAATGTGCCTGTAGACAAAGAAACCTGTGAGGAGATGGTATTGCATGCGATGCTCTTACTTTGTGTGTGGGTTTTTTATATACCTTGTGTATGTATTAATCCAACAGAAGATAACGCTAAGGTAGAAACTTTTTTTTTTCCTACAACCGTGTTTCCCTGGTAGCTGAGACTGTATTAAAGCAGGTGGTTGGTTGGTATTCTTGACATAAGATTTTACTAGGAAGTGGCATTTCAAATCTTGTGACATTTAAGAACAAAATTTCACCTGAATCCTCAGCAGTTTGAGGCACAGTTCCTCGATTCTTTTCAGTGCACTTTCCCAGTGAATATTTGAGAGAATTTGTGATGGCTGTTGGATTGTTACCATGGAGGTGTCGTGATTTTGAAAACGCACCATGTCCCATCGCAGTAAAACTCTTGTATCTGAGTACCTCCACAGATACCTGCGCTGTGCAGCCTGTACTTCCACCCTGCCTGGCTCCCTCCGCTGAGCCAGCAGCAAACCACCTTCTGTCACCTGAACTGATGAAGCCTTTACGACGGGGTGAAGTGCTCTACAGGCACGTCCTGCTTAGCCATTTTCAAAGCCGATGAGTCCCTAAGCGGTGGTAGGAAGCAAGTGAAGGAGAGTCACTACCCGCCACCTGTAAGCCTTGTGACTCTTTTGGCTTGAATGTTGAAATTGAATGATACAAGTTGGTGGTGTTGTATTTTATTACTTGTCCTGAAAACTCTGACTGCTGTCTCCCGTCGTCGTGGTGAAGGTGTGTTCTCTCTGTTCTTTTAAGGTACTCTTCAGTAGACATGATCATTTTTCCTGCATACATGCTTTCTGTAATGAAGTTCGTGCATGTCTTGCCTTTTGGCACATTTTCAGCAAGGGCTTTGAAGCCTTTTTGTTGAAAACAGCCTTTGCTTGTTACCTTGTTCCGAATCTGTCCCTGCGGTGGCACTAACAAGGGTAAATTACCTTTCCCAGTGTTTGTGATAGGATGCCATGCCGCAATGGCAGGAGTAGGAAAGGTGACATGTACTGTAAAGCTGTTCACTGCCTGGGGGGAGCACAGCACTGAGGAAGCTCAGCTGTTCTTGACCGTGTTTGGTTTTCTTCTCTGCCTGCTTCTGTGGTGCTGTCTGTGATTGATTGATCAGTTGATACTGATTGACGTACAAACACACCTTGATTGCTTGAGTAGGCAGCAAGTTTCACAAACACGCGGAAGGGTGGCTCTGAAATGTCAGATTTGTTTACTGCGGATTTTTTTATCTGAATGACGGACTAAGAACTCCCTAAAAGCCAGGAGCACTTAAAAGCGATTCCTGTCTTCCATCATCAACCCTATTTTTTTTCTTCAGGTTCCAAATGCCCACAATTAAAGGTAATGAAATTGTGAGACAGGAGATGATAGGGAAGAACAGCAGCCGAGTACGCTCAAGGTAAAGGTAAGTTACCCGGATGCAGAATTCAAAGTCTGTGTTGACTCTTCAGACAGAGACAGAATGCTAGAGGTGTCAGGAACTTCTGAACCAGGGCTGTATTTGGCTTTTATTTTACAGCTGAGGCAGATAGATAGTGTTTCATGTTGCATACTGAGTTGCATGGCAAAGTCAGTAGTAGGGAACTTCTTCAGTGTAAGAACAAGAAACTCTGCATACTGTTGGATCTGTTCAGGCAACGAGGGTTTGTTTAATAGAACTGTTGATAAAGAAAGATGGTCTAATAGGGCGAGGGAGTATGTTGTAAATATATGAAGTAAATGCTGTCTTTGATTTTTCTACTTTGTTCTTGAAAGTTGTAGAAAGCTCAGTGGACCTACCTGGAATTGAGGTGAAATAGTCTCTGAAGTATAGTGTTTGTTAGTAGGGTGATGATTGATTGATAACCAATAGTTACACAGATGAGTAAATGAGAAAAATGTGTTTCTGTAAATGCCAGCAGAAATTATGTTTGTTAGGTAAATCAATTTCAGCTCAACAGAAAAGAGGCAGTAGATGAGACTACAGCAAATTAAATGTACTTTCATAGTAAAAACCACTAGATTGCTTTTTAAATAAATTTTGGTTTGAAATCAAAACCAGCCCAAATGGCCACTATGCGTAGTCTCCTAGTGTACTTCAGCTGTTTGACAAGTATCTGTTGCTTCATGTTCTCTGTAAGATGTGTTATGACAGTCAGCGCTGTAGCAGTTACGGGGTACAGCAGTCTGAAAATATTTTAACAAGCCTTAGAGAAGCTGATCCATGCTATGCACTACAGTATCGATAGCTGTCTGTCCTGATTAGCAAACTGGGCTTTAAGTAGCACGTATGTTACCCTTCAACTACGGGGAACAATCACTGGGTTGTCAAATCTACTGCAAGGCCAGCTGTATATGCGAAACAGATCATTTGCCTAATCATGGCCTTGTCATGGAATTCTAACACTGTGCCCAACGGCCCTGACTGCAGTTAGAGCCTGTGCGTTTCTGTCCTCCTTTAAGGGCGTTTACTTGTGTTACACTACTATGTGGTCTTAAGTCATAAAGAGGTAAAAAAATACTGGTGAGGGCTTCTGGAGGGCAGGGTTAGTCAATACCCTGTCCAGCCCTCTCTGCGGCTGCCATGAGGGCGCAGTAGTATGTCCATTAGTAAGGCATGTTTCTGCTGTTCGTAGCTTCCTCGGAGCTGTTTCGGTGATGCTTCCCACTGGTCAAGCCCAGCAGAGGTCGTGGCAAAGCCCATGGTAAGTAAGTCAGTGAATTATTTTGTGTCTCCTTCAGTCAGGATGACCTCAGTTACACACAGGCACCAGTGGTAGGACGGCATTAAACGAAGGCAGTGGTCTTCCTCTTTTATTTCTTTTTATTGTTTGTGTAGGTCACCAAAGGTGAAGAGTAATTAGATGACCATGTAATTACAATTATTTATTGGCATAGAATATGCTTTGTCACTATTTTGTTTCATTAGTATGTTACCTCTCTGTGTGTGTGTGTGTGTATGTACATACCTTAAATCTAACTAACTGCTGTACAGAAATGAGGGGATTACTTTAGAATCTAACTGATTGCAGAGAAGCAGGGCACTCCTCATTCAAACGAGGATATTTAATTTTTAACTCATAAAAACCTCTTTCTATACAGCTAGGCTAAAGTGAGGGTCGTTTGATGATGCAGACTCATTTAGTTGTGTAAGCTGTCCAAAAAAAGGCAGTATCACAGCACCTGAAACCAGCCCTGCAGCCACCACGCAGGCCCGAGAGGTCCCAGTACAGAGACATGATTCAGAAGTTACGCTTAGGTTTATTTCGTAGTTACACATAGCCTACAGCATTCTTTCACCATTAAGCATTGTCTAGGATATACATTATTTGTGAATAGAAACGCACATCCGCAGAAATAAAGCAAAGCAAGAACCCCATGATGAAGAGCTAGCACCTTTCGATTGCATAGTTCAAAATTTCCTGTGTTGTTTAGACAACTACTTAATTATTAATACCAAATGCTTTTGAGAGAATTTCTGTAGTCTGGCGAAGGGCAAAAGGTTTTTCTGCATAAAAATACACCAAGTTCTTGACATGTTCAAGCACAGCAAATAAATACTTATGGCTGGTTTGGGGGTTTATAAAGGTTCAGCTGAAAATATATCAGCTGAGGTCAAGAACATTCTCTAAGGTTAGCGTTTGCCCAAGCATTGCAGCGGACGTGGGAGCTCTGGTATTTGCCAATGCAGTAGCTAAGTTTGAGGAGTTGCATAGCTGGAGTAAGTTAAGTAATTTTCCTTTGTGACTTAGCTTCCTGTACACAGGCAGATGTAAGGTAAGCATTTTTCAGTGAGGTGTTTTTAAGGTTCCCCTCAGAGGTTGTTTCTGGGGTTTGCTTCATCTTCAGCAGGCAGGAGTAGCTAAACCAGCAAGGTGTGGCTCGGTCTGCACTGAAACCAGCCGTTCGGTAGGGGTGGGGCTTCAGTTTGCATCCTTCTCTCAGAATATGGTACAAAGAGCAAAAGGTTTCAGGCCCCTTCCTTTTGTCTCTCAGATTACTTCAGGACTGGCTGAAGAGGAGAAGGTGGTCACGTCAAGGGAAACTGCAGTCCACAGGCGCATGGCATACCACTCTCTTTGGAGCAAAAAGGAAGAGCAGGAACAAGGACAAGGAGTGTTTGTACACAGCTGTTTGTTTGTTAGTGGCAGATCACAGCCACAGGTAAGTGAGTCCTTGGTGCTGAGGATGAGACAGTGTTCTCCATCATCTTCCTGCTTCCACGTCCTTCATGTGTTCCCAGCCGGAATTCCTCCCTGTGAGACTGAACCTTTTTCAGATGCGAAATAGCAGAAAGTAAAGCAGTTTTAGTCATTGTGAACTCCTTGGAGCAGCTTTGATGGCTTAGGGATTTCTTTCATTCCTGAAATAAACAAGCAGCTTGTTAGAAGAAAATACACAAACTTATTTCTGTGTATAAAACAAAACTGCCTGGTATGTAAAGCATGCCTCCTTTATGTATTTATTATGTATTTATTTTCTCTAACAAACAGCCTGGCTTTTCAGGGGTCTCAAGCAGCCAGGGAGCCCTTTCCTCCTTTGCAAACGCTCAGCGCAGCAGTGCTCACAGCGGCCAGTACTAGCGAGGTCGAGGCTGTATCGTTAAGCTGTGAACGGTTTTGTTCAGCAAGGGGCAGATGCCAGAGCTGGCACAGTTCACTGTCTCCAGTAAACATAAAACCTTTTTTGTACTTACTTAGGAAAACAACCGAGACCAGGAAGTTACCAGATACCTACCACCACCGTAGGTATTACAGAATTTCTACCTTAAAAGTTTTCTCTAATTTAAGTACTTTAATCTGAGTATGTTTAAGGAGGGAGTGTGACAAGCAATCACTGCTTGAATGACAGCACCATGTACAGGCTGCTTTCAGTATCGACCCCCCCTACTCAGATACCCATGAGCATTACTATTCAATAATGAATGCAGATACAAAGATTTGGCTGAAAAAGTACTTGGGAAGCTTGGACTGAAGGTGGAAGTGGCGCTTCTCAAACTTAGCAAGTTTATCTTGCAGTTAGTAACGTTGTTTCAGCTGAAACTTGCACTACTGATGGATAGAGACCTTGGGAAACTTAAAATACAAACAGTTCTCACGTATTTAATGATGCCAAGCTCTTCAAAGGCCAAGTACAGGAAAGGATGACTAACTTTTCAAGTAAGCAGGGAAGGGGGGAGGGTGGCTTTATTTCTGTCATTTCTTTATTACTGTTTAATGCCTTGACATTTCACTAGGCTGCAATGCAACCTGATGAGTTTTAGAGAGTAATAAAACTCTGCTGTTTGTTAGTGACGTCTGCCTTCTGCTCTCTTAATCCTACTCCAGGTAACAAACAGATCTGTTGTTTAGAAATGGCAGATGTCTTTCTTACCCGTCCTCTACTCAGGCGGCTGACATAATTGTCTTCCTTTTTCTTGGTCGTGTCCCCCCACAAAGCTTCCCTCTTAGCCCGAGGTTAGTTGTGCTGCTGTGCCACACTGCAGGCAGCGGCGTTGCCTTCCACTGTTCACAACAGGTGGCCGTGAGCTGGCTGTGTTCTCTTTCTTTCTCAGGCCTTTACCTGGTATTCAGACTTGGCAAGGGTACCTTCGGCCCTGTCCCATCGCTTCTGCAGTCCTGTTTTCTATTCTGGCTTTGAATCACGCCTTAAGTCACCGCTCTTCTGCATTTCCTGGAGTAGTCACTGCCCTGCCTCAGTGTGAGCTTCAGGGACGTGGTGCTTCCTATGTTTCAGTAGCAGTTCAGAGTCATTAAGACTTGTGACTCAGAGGATCACTGCCCCCCAAACCCTCCTTCACCCGAGGGCACAGCAGGGAAAAAGCTCCTGCCCACTACCGACACGGATGCCTGGAGCCTGCCTGTGCATGAGGGCAGAGGCTGCTATTTGGGCAACACCACGCATTTTGTTAAAGGTAATTATGCATCAGAGAAGACAAGGAAAGGTTATTTTTTGTTCATGCTCCACCCAACAATTAGTGCCACCTTGCAACAGACAGTACAGTTCCTTGACTTTAATCAATCCGCCACTTTGCTTTCACAGCCAAGTGAAATTGACGCTGTGGCTTTCTCTCAGATGTCAGTTTTGGCTAAGACTTTCTTTGAGCTTAAACTGAATACTTAGGAATGTCAGAGACTGAATAGTCAACCTCAAAGTAAACTTACATGTTTCCATATCTCTCCAGTCCTCTCAATTACAATAGTCTGTGATTTATTGACAGGTGATGTGACCTTGTAGTCATCAGACAGGAGACCCAGAATAGGATACTGATTCCTGTACCTGCATTAAAAGAGTTGCAAACCTGTAAGCTGTAATCTGCACACCGGGAGCCAGAGCACCAGCTCTGATCCGGCCACCCAGTCCTTCATTTTTAGTTTCACTAGTAACTAAAAAGCTAACAGAGTTACTTAAATGTCACTTTAACATGCTGGCCGCCCTCCCATTGCTACCACAATGCTCTTCTCTACTTACTCCCCTTTAAAGTTGCACAGGCAGTACTGAGACAGTGCAGGAATACCATGGTTAACAGAGGCTACACGAAGGGAAACTGAAAGGATGTACAGTCAAGAAAGGTGAATGACTACGTTACTTCTTGGTGATGATAGCGGTTACACCCGGGGACTGACTGCCTGATAATTTCTCATGCTTCAGTCGGAAGAGGTCCTGAGAAAACCAAAAGTAAACATTCAAATGAAATCACATTTGCTGAAGTACTAGTTCACTGAAGTCACAACGAACTATCTGCAGAAACTCCTCTCAGAGGACTAGCATTCAGTTAAAAAAATCCTAAACCCAACTGCTGAACCTGGAGGGGACAAGCGACTTCCGCCTAAGTTTACACTACATAGGAGGTAGAGACTGACTTACTTCTTAAGAATTTCTGTGTGTAAGTAAGTTAGTTGTACTCTTTTACCTCTTGCTGTTGTTTAATTAAAGCATCCTTCTCCTCCACCATCGATGTCAGTTCGTGCAACCTGATTTGCAAGTCACTGTTGCTTCCTTCTCTCCTTGATATGTCTTGCTGGAATTGGCATAACTGAGACTGGAACGCAGAGGGTAAGGAGCAGTTAGTTAGGTGGTTGATGCTGCTTGCAGGGGGACCGTTCAGTATGGATCTAGGACTCCCAATGTATTTTTTTCATTAAAATCATGAACAGTGAGACCAGTGATTTTGAAGTAAGAATGCTGAGCTGTACAGTAAATTCAGAAAGTGCCAACTGGACCAAATCCTCCCCAGTATCAATTCAATAGTTCTGTAACTCAGTAACACTAGTGCAACACTGAACAAGTTGAACTGGCTTCCAGGGTGGTAAAACACTGCTACTGTGATTTCAATAGGAGCATTTCCTACACACAGTCCTGACTGGGATTTATTTGGGTTTGCTGTTGGGTGTCCTTTGGCCAGTTTCTTTACGAGGACACACAAATTATGCCTTGAGGGAAGACTGCTAATCTGATTAATCCCTAAATTTTTTTTACAATCACAGCTTTACGTTCTACTGTAAGGGTTTTGGAGCCATCCTTGGTGTCTGTGTACAGAACTGCACAACCAGAAGATACCCCGAGAGTACATACGGTACATCTTTCCTGTTCCTTAATGGAAGCAGCAGCTGTTTACCTGCTGTGCTACAGGTGAGAAGTAGACAGCTTTAAAGAACTTACCCTAAGATTGCGGATCTCACGATCTTTATCCTCTCTCAAGTTATTGATCATCTCCACGTAACGGCTAGAGAGTTCATCTGTGGTGGTCTGTAGCATTGGATTAGAGCAGCTCTACAGAAAATTAAACCATTTTTTATTTTTTAAAAAGAGAGTCGTTGTCATTCATTTGCACATTAATCTGTCTGTATCTGTGAACAACAGCTACCGCACACCCGCTACCTGCAGTCTGAGGCTCTGGATCTCTTGCTCCAAGGCCCGCTTGCAGTACTCCAGTTCCTTTAGCTGACAGTCCTTTTCGCCCTCGCTGAGCCGAAGGGAGAGGAGCTGTTCTTCCAGAGAGTGACATTTTGCAGCATTCTCTCTGAGTGCTTGCTGGAAAGCACAGAAGTGGAATGAATGCACAGTGTTCCTTAAGGAAACAACAGGATCACACACAGACACACCTATGCCAGGCAGCAATTACTCGGCATATTCGGAAGTCAGCATGCCTGCTGGTTTTTGGCTGACTGCAGTTACTCTGAAAATACATTTTCACATTTACCTGCTGCTGACGATTATTCTCTCTCAGAGAAGTCAACATAGTTTCGTATTCTTTTACTTGAGAATCTTTGAAAGCCAAATCATTCTTAAGTAAGACACTGTCGGTTTCTAACTTCTGTAAAGAAAGACAAAAGGGTTTACAGTCAATGCTGCAATTTTTTTTTGAAAACTTTTGCCATATTCCAAGTGCAACACACTGAGTCATGAGTGAGTGATGTTTTAGAACTGAGAAAATACTCAACGTTCTTGAAACTATGGAGTTTCTAAGTACTTAGCACAGAGCTGCACATCCCCAACAAAGCCCCCAGACTAAGATCACTTCACTGCACAGACTCCTTGTTCTACATTAAAGATGACATTTAAAACTCCCTCTCCCCTCCCTAAACTTTGCTTTTTACAAGAGAACGCTGCAAAGTTTCCAGCAGGGGCAAGCACTTGGGCTGGTGTGGGCAATGTTTCTGCCTTTCCGATGGCAGTTACCTGCCGTCTGTGGCAGTAGCCACGGAGGTCCAGCTTCCCCGCTGGGCTGCCAGCACCCCGCTGGCCGAGCCCTCCTGTGAAGCAGGAGGTAGAGCTTTGTCAGGAGTGAATGGCACCAAGGGCTCCCGACTCCTGCAACAGTGCTGGTGAACAGGCACTTCATGTACGGCCCTTGACAACATCAAAAGCAGAAATGCGGTTCCGTACACTTACACCGGTGTAGATAGATCCGCATTGTGCATCCCCATTCAGAGCTTTAAATCTAATTTCTTGCAGTGGGGTCTTTTCTTCCTTCGAAAGCATTTGGTTTTTTGGGCGCTTGAAAACACTGCTAGAAAGAAACCTACCCTCACCCACTGCACGAGTCCATTAATAAACCAGCCCTTTCCATTCCAGTCCATGAACCTGGACTTCACAATTTAAATTTCATCGTTAATGGGATGGCTGCTGACCGGGCACAGCAAAGGGAGGCCACGGGAACCGATCGGTACAGCTTACCCCCAAGTCATCCTGCAAGTGGCAGAGCTCTTCGCGCAGATTTTTGAAAGTGGAAAGCACAAGTCTCAGAGATTTATCTGATGTCGCTCTCATCTAAGGGGGGGAAAAATGAAAAGTGATTACTGAGGGTGCCTTGTTTGCAGTATGCTTGACAATGGGCAGAACAGGAAACTGCTGTGCAGCTGAAAGTAACTTCTACTGTTGGAACTACTGCCTGTCATTCTTTGAAGTGCCCACGGTTTCTACAAAGAAACATATTTTCACGTGCTTTGTTCTGCAAATGGCATCGGTTTTTAATTACTGCCTCATAACAGGGTAACATTTTTTAAATGGAAGGGACAAGAGAATAAGGAACTGCATTTGTACACCAATAAAGAGAAAACAGAATGTGCTCATGTTGCACAGTCATTTTTTGAGTGTTCAGAGCTTTGTGATTTACACTGACTGAAAGAAATTGCTACCCTACCTGAGAAGCCAGGGAGGAAGATGTCATCTCTGAGATCTGGCAAAGCATGCCTTCAGCCCAAGGGTAAGAGAATTTAATTAAAATTTTAAAAAACTTAAATTTTAAGAAAAAAAAAGCCACACAACAGACTCCTCCCTTTAAAAGGAGAAAGATCCCAAAGATTAAAGGAGTCAAGTGGACAAAGGCGGTGGGCAGCAGTGTGCAACAGCCTGACGCTGCTCTCTTCTTCCTTGTAGTGCACGTGAACAGCTGTGTATTGATGGACGTCAGAGCACAGATTGCTGCATTTCATGATGCATTTCTAACATTTGAAAGAAGAAAAACGGACTCTGAAAGAACACACAAAGTAATTCCTCAAATCTTTTGACTCGTCTGGAAGGGCTGAATATTCTGTTCAACAGATGTGTTTTTTACTACCTGGACAAAACGGAACTCCTGTCTGTTTCTCTCCCTCTGATGCTTTCCCTTAACTTTATTTGTTGATCATTCCAGCTGAAGCAAGCTATCAAGATCTCCATCAATGCAGCCCTCGCCCTATTCATCCCCACTGATGCTATTATGTGACTGAGGCTTCAAAAATAAGAGTGTTTAAATCTAGTGTAACTCTCATCTATTTGTTTGGTTTTTAATTAAAGCGGAGTTTCAGTTTTGACTTAAGCTTTGTTGGTTTTATTGTGAAATATACTGTAAGAGAAGATTAAAAGAAGGAATTAAGTCAAAATGGTTTAATTTGGACTATACAAATGTAAGTAAATCCCCACTCAGCAATTACTTGGTGCTAGAGGTTGCTAAATTCCATGGGTGTCGTGTACTCCTACAGTGAAATTCTCCACGCTCTTAGACTTGAGCCTCTGGGCATACCAGCACAGTCTTTACCTGAGCAGTTTGACAGCTAGCTCCAAATCCTCGATGTAAAAACAGCCCCCACACAGCAGCTCTGTCCGAGGCCGGAGGGCTCTGCAGTCTGAGAACACCCTTGGTATGTATATGCTGACAAAATCTGGTTCCTCGAAAGACACATTTTAGCTGTGTTTCTTTTTAAGCATAGGCATGAGAATGTAAAACCAGCTGGACTTAGAGAAAACAGGAAATACGTGTTTCAGCTCTTTCAGCCAGGTGAGCTGAACCGGCTTGCTGGGGCGGTGTTCTAACACGAGGTCATGAAAAATTTTGGTGCCAGTGTCCATCCCCGTTGTAAAAGAATCACAGAATAATTCAAGTGGGAAGGGACTCCGGAGGTCACCCTGCCCGGCCCTCCTGCCTACAGCAGGGTCAGCTGTGGAACTCCTCAATTCACAACTTTACTCAAGATTAATTTTTTTCTACCACGAAGTGATCCTAAGCTGCAGCTCCCAGGTAGGATCACGTTACCCCTACCGCAGGGAGACCAGGTCTAGACAGAGCTGCTGAGCAGTGCCGGGTGTTTCGGATCCTGTTCTGACATACCTGCCTGTCAAATGGTTCTGGAGTCTGCAGTGGGATTCACGCTACAGCACTGGTTCAGTGTTTTATCAAAGAGCCAATTCCAAACAGCTGTCTTCAAAGCACTTCATAAAGAGGTCAGGTGTTTCTCTAAAGAAACACATTGCGGGGAGTGCTGGGAAGCAATAAAATGAGCAGCCGTTACCAGAACCTCGCATTCGTGTCCTGACTGCCTTGCAGCCAAACCCACGTGGTTGTGACTGAGAAGGTAGGTTGAGACGGTGAGGTAGCCTCAGAACAAGGTCAGGGGAAGCATGAAAGCCTTTACAAATGGAACCAAAACAGAAGTGGTTGTGTTTTGTTACCGAGTGTCGTAAGCATGCCTCAGAACTTAGCGCTACGTTAGAGGTTTTTAACCAGAACATTTGTAAAAGGAGAGACCTAAGTTACAAGCATTCCATGCAGTTGGTAATCAATAGCCAAGCCAACATTCAGCAAAGCACCTGCTGTTTGCCTTTGGTTTTTAAAATTAAAGCATTACTATACAACACAAACAAATAAAAAGATGAAAGATCTGTGTCCTCCCACAACTGGTCAAAAGCCAAGGTGGTTTCCACTGAAACGGCAAGAAAGCGCCAGTAAAGCTCTGTTTACAATACACAGATAAGCTGTGGAACCAACTGCCACAGCAAGTGGCTTGGAGCCACCTGTATGATTCTGTACCCTTTACACTAGAAAAAATGGAATAAGCAGACTACAGAGTGCAGTATGTTAGGTACAAAGTCCCCAGTATGTGTAAGCCAACTTCTGCCTTTTCCAGTTACTATAGGCTTCCACACACCCCCTCCACCCCCCCTCACTCACCTGGAGGAGATAACGAATCTGCTGCTTTGTTGCCTCAGACAGTCCTTTAGGAATTAAATCATCAATATCTTCAGTCTATGCAAAGAAGGGCAGAAAGGGGCTTAATAATTTTGCTCGATAGATCAGAATGTGGTTTATTCATTAGTTGCACAGCTCTTCTGTGAAAAACGCATTTAGTACAAGGCAAGTAAGAATGAAAATAGATCAAAGTGTATCCAGGAGACTTCCAGAGACATATATGTGTAGCATATAAAAACAGAGATGAAATGATACATGAAGGATATATTCAAATCACCAAGTTTAACATTTATTTTAAAAGCAGTATTCAAACAAGCCCTCCAAGAAAATAACAGCTCATGCTAAAACAGCTCCCAGCAGTTAAGGATGGGAGCAAATCTTGTGTTTCTAAACAAACAACAGACTCAATAAACAAAAGATGACCAACCTGTCAGAGGAGATACTGCCAGTGATTAGTGCCACTGCTTCATGAAATTTAATCCCAGACAAGTATTTCTGCCATATACACAACGCCTTTAACAATAACAGAGGTGCTGATGATTCCATCAGGGCCCCGTTCACAAAGTGAGCTTTGTGCAGCAGTAGGAAGCCTGTTGCGTCAGCTTACGCTCCTCTCCTTTCCATGAGAGGCGCTTAATTCACCTCCTGCAATGCATGGCAGCACGTGCTGCTGAACAGCAGCTTTACTGGCAAGAGAGTGAGAGATTCTTTGCAAAACACACATAGTGAAAATACACGTAGCTGTCAGTTTGTTTTGCAATGAAACCATTATTGGCACAACAGGAGAGACTCAAAATTTGACTCTCATACTGGAATAATGCAAATTACTAAAGATTCCTTTCAGTATTACCACATTTGCAAATACATGCCTGGCAGTAGGTTTCAGGCTCTGAACGTTATTAACAAGCAGGAATCACAGGAATCATTAACTAACAAAGACCGGCATCCTTCATTTAAACTGGCTTGGCTTAATTTGCTTGAAGAGCCGCACCATTGTTATTAACACTCCATGTCAAGGAACAGCTTGCTAAGAGCGTGCCTGATGCTTACCTGACATGTAAATTCAATGTCATGGTTCCTGTAAAACAGACAAAATCCAAGAGACTGATTAACAGAAGGCTTGCTGAGGATTTTAAGAATTCATGCCCACATTCCCAACTGTAAAGACATTATCTTCAAAATACAGAGCAAGGAAGGTTCCTTATCAGATTAAGAGCTGTTACCTTCCTTTTAAGGAGCTAGGCAACACGAGCTGTTAAGTATCACTCCACGTAGAAATATCTGAGGAGACTGGAATGCCAATAGCAGTCCAGTTCACACAGGCTAACTATCTCTGTTTCTCTGGGCGGTTATCCCAATTCTGTCCGGTTAACCCAACTGCATTCTTAATTCGCTGGGTAATGGCTTATCCAGAACTATGCTACAATATACTGACACGCCTGAAGTGTTTACTTAGCAGTGTCGGGTTTTTTGTGATGCTGAAATTCCGCTTCTCCCCTGCTATGGGACCACTTTTCTAATTTCAGTCAACTCTGAGAGCACCAAATGAGACTGGGGGCGAGGAATGAAGTAACAGTGATTGCGAGGGAAGGGTAAGCACACTGAAGACTCAGACTACTGGCTGCTGTGATTCTGCGTTTCTCTTCAAAGACAATCTGTAGGGCTCTGCAGAACACATACTTGATGTTAATGCATGTAGATACTGAGCTTTATTGCCTTATGACAGCTGTCTTCTAATCCATGACGTACCACCGCAACAGAACAAAGGACATGGCAATTTGGATATCTGGGTTGTTTCTTCAGGACGTAACAAGCAAACTGTATCATTAAATATACGTCAGAGCATGCTGTAAGGATAATTGTTTGCTCTGTGTGCAAACAGGTGTGGGATACATCATTCTTTTGCCTATTAGTCTAAACGATTTCAAAAAGCACCACATTCAATAAATTTACTTGGCTTACAGCGTTTTTATGCCCTCAGTTATCCAGCAAATTAATGTGTAAGATACACAGTCAATTCTAGCTGTCAGGGGAAAAAAAAACCAAAACCCACCACAACTTGCACACAATACTGTGCTCTAAACTGTGCCACGCTAGGATGTCTGGAATGCCAACATGACAGAAGAGATACAATGCCAATACCTTCCTCCTATCTTTTCCACATGCTGTAGCAAACAACTGTGCAAGTCATTGGTCTTGCGGTTCAGCTCTGCAAGGAGCTCACCAAAGTAGCGGCAGTCCAGCTGGTCGTTATTTTCCTGAGGACAAGTCACCTAGCGGAAGACAGGCAAGAAGATCATAATTGAGTTACCTTCTTTGGGATGAAAGCTGAACATGAAAATGCTGCTAGTATGACGGATTCGGTTTTGTTTGCTCTTACTAATTTGCAGTTTGTTTGCACTGTTCTTTTCCTTGGTATTGAGTCTTCCATGTATTCTGGCTTTCAGTAAACCGTACAGAAATAAACTACTTTACAGCAAGAAATACGCAAAGTACTATCTTCTAGAGCAATGTCATCGTCGCTATTCAAATACGGAAAGTGTTGAGAATTAGGAAGTCTTTCATTAATAGACACGTTTTCATAGCTGTAGTGGGCAAGGTGCCTGTGGGCAGCACCCCGATGAAACCAACTGGGTGCAGGACTCCCCACTGCAAAAACGGTCTTTGTACAGCCACAGCCTCGGAGCTTCAGCGCATTCGTGCACAGGAGCACATCCAGTGGCTGAGTCGAGAAGTTCTTAGATTCTTTCCCAGGACCAAATTCAGAAGCATTTACAGAAGGGCAGTGACAGAAGCCACCTCCTTTTTTCAAGCCCAAACACCTCGACTGAAGTTCAAATGTTTGTGTATCTGAACAATAAAAGAATTTAAACAGCAGCCCAAACTGAGTTTACCTAGGCTGGTTTATGGGAGTATCTGGCTACGGAAGATTCCACATAGCTCTAACACTAAGGTCACCAAGTATGTTTGTCTTGCCACCTGCGTACTGAATAGATGCATAGGAAGGACGGCTACACTGCCTCCCGCAACTGAAACAGTGATAGTACGTGTATAGCAAGCCTCCTGCAGCCCTTACAGACTCCCGAACTTGGAGTTATTGATCAGTGGAAACAGAAAGCAGTCCTGAACTGAGGTTATGTCCAATTTAAACAGCAATGTCTCTTTTCTCCAAAACTAGAGGCATAAGCCTTACGTTACTCAGTGTTTATTGTACAAAGAATGGCAGATGGAACCTGACTTGATCAATGGGGAACACTCCCAGATAAGGGGGGAAAAAAAAAAAAGGCAAAACAGCAAGACTTAACAGATTTAAAGGACAACAGAATGATGATCAGTCAGTACAATTAAGCGCAGGTCTATGCCAGCAAGAAACAGGATACAACAGCAAAACCAGCTTCCCACCACCACCAAAGGATGTGACAAAGGCTTGGACAGTTCCAGACAGCATCTGCAATCGCAGCATACAAATACCTTACCTGCAACAGACACACAAACTCTGCTGTTTACTTAGAACGGGTGCATGGTGCTTAATTACCCTACTAGGAGTTTGAACAAAAACTTTTGAGATTGGGCATCAGCAACTTTATGTACTTGTGACGTTCTGTACTCTGCATACACAACAAAAGTACACTGTGAATAGTAAAACATTCAGCAAATGATTCTTACCGGTTCGCAGGTTTGAACTGTTACTCTCCCCACTGTATTTCCTCTGCAGTCATCACTCACAGAGACTGGAATTAGTTCACAGGGGCTACTGGTCTGCGTCTGTTGGCACTGGCGAGTGACCTGGGACTGCTCAGACTGCTGGCAGGGCTGGGCAATGTGGCACTGATCAGCTTGCTGGGAAAATTGGTACTGCTTCTCCTACACATAAGAATGAACTTTTTTAAGCTGCTGGACACGTGTGAATGAGATGGAACTTAATATGAACATATAAATGAATGAAACGGGCTTTTGCATGGAAAGACTGATGACAGTTTCATGTATTTTAATAATCCTAATAAAACTGCTTTTTTCCCCTAATTGAACATGAGTTTGCCTCACACTTTCATACATCAAGGTTGTAATTCCCCAATTTTAGCAGCTGCAAATGCAAAGCACAGAAGATACGCCTTTCCTAACTGAGCTGTAAGGCTCCTTATGTTGTTACTCTTAACATACCTGGGGAATGGAGACTTCCATTATTTAATCTTAAACACGTGCATATCCTGTTTCATTAAGTATTTCATAGATAAAAAAGAGCTCCAGTTGAACTGAGTTTTCATTATTTCAGTTAGAATGAAAATTAGTACGGGAAACAGCTCAAGACATTTTCCTCTCTAAATCCTTTCACCAATTCCTGATTCAGGGCGTACACTGTCTAAGGGCCACCTGTCTTGTTTTTATAATCAAGAGAAGTGCCATTTACAAAACCACTCACCAAAACAATAAATTAGAAATTAGTTTACGTTCCTAACCAAACACTGGAAGTTACCGATTTCAGCAAACTCGCTTCCCTAGATCATGGCTTTTACAAGTTTACTTCAAAAAATATATACATTGTATTCTATGCAGAAGCATATAAACGCACATCTTGGGCTTCAGGTAGTTTTGACTGAAAATTCACCATGCAGTTACACTGAAAAGGTTGAACTGACACCTAATTCTGCACCAAAATGGGAACAGAGACGCTACGTCACATCTGCATTACACAGCGGCGCAAGCGGAGCAGAGTGAGGGCCCAATACTGATGTTCTGCGTATCCCAGGAGGTTTTGCGTGGGGGTTTGGATGGCCTGCACACCCATTAGCAGCCGTAGCACAGTGGGAGCACTCTTTCATTGGGAAGAAACCTCTGTGTGGTCCAAGACCATGGGGCAGTGCAAACCCAGGAGCAGTACGTAGGAGGAAACTGGGAAATTTTCTTCAAAACTACACTCCTGATTTGACATAAATATAGATATACCCTGGGTAACAACAAACAGAAGTAGAAATCAGGTTTCCAGGACTAGACTCCACACTTCATTATTCTATGGGTAGAAAGAAGCTATTACTCATTAGATCAATTTTTTTTGCTTTCCACTTTAGGGTAAGGATATCACACCTAATTTACCTATCTAAAATCCAGAGTGTAATGCAAACTTCAGTTAAGAAACAAACAAACCAAAAACCCAAACAGATGAGCCTGATCACTTTGAAAGAGCTTTAATTTCAATTTTTTTCCTGTTAAAAACAGTATTTTGGAGCAATAAAAAAGGAAATAATATTTTTGCGACTGACAAAACACCAATTCTAAGATGACATTTCAGACAGCTTTACCAAATGTTATTTTTCCAGGAATGAGTAAAAAAAAGAAAAATTAAAGCTAAAATTTCTCTTCTCATTTTGTGTAAAAATCTGTATTGGTTATTCTGTTGTGGAGCTACTGCAAGACACTAATTCTCAGTCAGTATTCAGACGGAGGCTGACAGTGCTAGAGATACAACAGCAGTTTCATTATTAGTCTGAAAGAATGAATAAGTTCTTAGTAAGAATAGCACAACCATTGCAACTTCTGTTCTCCTTACACATGGAAATAGCTCGCTCACTTTGAGAACACGTCCCGTACCTCAACAATGCAATTCTCAGGTTGGCAGTAGTTCCCAACAAAAAACAAACCCAACCCAGGAAAATTACTTTCCTGCTACCATCTCAATTTTCTTTTGCAATAGATAATAGAAACAACCAGCTTACTTGGAGGGGATTTAATAGCTCATATTTTCTTATTGTCTTTTCATAGATGACATTATTTCCAGGACAGAAATTCGCCCCTCTAAGAAATGGAGATAACGGCTCCTGTAAAACATTTTAATAAAAGTATTCATAAATGTTGTCCAACAGCAAATTCAGAATTAGTGTAATTCGGACTAACTCTAATTTGAAGACACATATCCTTGGAGATAGTTCTTTAAGTTACGTACGTTTGAGTGTACGTCCATTGGGAAGCAAAGTGACAGTTCTTCCATCTAAACAACATTTGAAATAAGCATAGTAGAAACGGTTAGAAATTCCTTTCTGCTAGCGATACTACTGAAGCAGATTAATGGAGGCCGAACCGCTGAGAGGTGGGAAGCCTGACGGGCAGTTCTGTAGCATTTTCAATCCCTAATAATTTAATCTCTTGCAACTGTAGGTATGGGCCACCTGATTTCAAAATATTTAGCATCCCCTGATGGAGGCAGCTGAGCACTTTACTGAATCGGGGTAATTAAGGGAAGAGTTACACAAGCAGAACTCCAGCACTGAGCAGTTTTCCTACCTGATCAGGATTCTCGATAATAATCCTTCGAATGGTGCCCTGCAAGGAAGAAAATAAGGAACACTTCAGTGATTACTGCACTTTAAAGTCTAAAGCCTTTTATGCTTAGAGCTGAGGCTTACATGGATTCCCAAATTAATCTGAGTATGGTCATCAGCTGTAAACACACTGAGATCCACCTAGAAGTGTTGCAAAGCCAGGGCTTTCCATCCCAAAGGAAATAACCCACATACGGTGTGGCGCTACGCAATCCCGACTCTCAGTTTTAAAGAGTTTGTTTTTTCTCTTTGCAGATCTGAGAGAATTAGTCGCCAGTTTCTGTAAATGCCAACAGAATAGGAAACAAGACAAAGGTGACATACTGGACTAGGTCTTTACGGATCACATCTCCCTGTTCCACGGACACTGTCTTTCACTTACGGTCTTTCAGGTTACATATTAAGGTCAGCTGGTGTACACGGATGCACAACTAAAACACTTTGTTCCACCAAGGGAAGAAAATTTGTATTTTGGCTAAACACCAAACTGGAAGGGGCAGAGGAACGGCCAGCAAACCAAACCGGGTCCCCACCCAATGCACCAAGCAGTGGTGAACATCTCAAAACGTGACCACAAAACTCTGTAATCGACACCTGTGAAGAAGGATGCCCATGTGGAACATTTGCCCATTCTTGAATGAAAAATGAAATATGTCTTTTTAAATTACAGAATTCCATAAATGGCAAAAGTTTTGTTCATTTCCAAATAGACTCTTGCACTTTTTTTCCCAGCACCGTCTACAAGCGATCACAGACAGTCTTCCATTTTGTGGACCACCACCACTTACAACAAATCGTACACGCTGCTTGAAGTCTCCATGTCCAGTCCGTTATCCAAGTGAACAAAATTCCCACTGAATCTAATCTAAGAATCAGGCAATTTGTTAGTTTACAGCATACAATCCACTTCTCACAGTACAAATTCTCGATGTTCGTAACAAATCATTTCTTCCCCCAAGCCGCGGGCAGTGCTTGGGAAGTTTATGCTGCTGCAGTTCAGTCTCGGAGACATCCCTAACTTGGTAAGAGCAGCTCTGAAGTAAGCGATTATTTCCAGGTGGGAACTGTTGCATAAGTTTCGGAAGCCTGAAGCGGTTTTCCAGATCTCCCAAGAGTGAATCACAACAGCACCAGGAAAGAGAAATCAAAGTAGAAAAGAAACTGTTTTAGCAGCAATCACAGTAATTAAGAAATCTTAAAATTATAAGCGCTGCAGAAAACTTAGAAAGCTGATTACTCCTCCTCCCGCATGCTGTGCACTTGAGGTAGGTCTGTCAAGGAAGGGACCGACTCTCTGTATTGGGACATAACACTGAAAAGAGACAATATGGAGGCGTGGAACATACAGCTCAATTCCTGCATCCCTCTGACACCTACAGAATTGGAACTAAAAAGTAAAAGACTTTAAAAATGAACGCCCATTGGCATTTCCCTCACACCAGCTGCCGAGCAGGCACACCCCCGACGCCAGGCGAGGCAGCTCCGAGCTTCTCACAGAGCCTCGCACCGCCAGCTCTGCCCGTGCTATGACAATACCACGGGAGAGCAGTAATTGTTCTTATTCAGCGTTGACTACCATTGTATGGCACATGAAAACAAGATGAGCATTGTGTATGAAATTAAAAGGCACATTTTCAATTTACCGAAAAGCTGCACAAACCTGCCTGAACTGAATCACGCTGCCACGGGGCTGTGGAACTGTGGCTGTCTAGAAACTCACGCTGTCTAGTCTAGAAAGGATAAAGTGTAAAATTATTTTATCAACTTACCTATATTTTCTCAGAGGAATACATTCAGAACTGAGAAGACTAGAGCATTTTAAGTTGAAACACACTTTTATATAATATTCAAAAGGACGGTCTAATCATACACAGAACCAAAGAATGGTTCGTTTGGATACAATTATGCCTATTTTTAAGATACCCAAACTCTTTCATTTCCGAAGAACTTTGATGCAGATACATTTTCGTCGGTCCTTTACAAACACGGATTTGCCTGCCCTTCCTCCCATACTGGCCAAGCAGGCTGGACTTGACCAGGCTGGGAGGGGACCGAGAAGCCAGAAACCCTGTGACTCTGTGCCAGCCTGAACTACCCACACACCATTCCTCACTCTGCACAAGGAGATGCCATCCCCAAGGCCTCTGGAGCTGTTCCCTTGGCAGCATGAGTGTGCTGCGGCAGGTACACCACCATGAAAGACCACCTTGGGCTATTTCCATGTTTCCATCGTTCCTGAGGAGCACAGCTCCAGCTACTCTCTGTAATCAACAACAGTGCTTTGGAAACGCAACACTGTGTACCTGGGGGAAGGAATGGGGAGCGTGGGATTTTAACAGGGAGAGCCTAATGCTGCTGTGTTTTTCAGTGGCATGACTAGGTTTGTGATTTATAACAACGCGACTAGTAGTTCTGGGTCTACATTTCTAAGGATAATTTCAAAAGGCATACGCTAACACTCTCACAGTGAGTTTTGCTAGTTTTTAAGATTTTTAAGTAAGATTTTTCCAGTTATCGTATGCCAATTTTATGCAAAACCAATCAGTGCACTGATTTTTATTTCAACAAGTTTCCCTTAGCTTCAGACAAACCAGAGATTAAGGTAAGGATTTCATCTACATCAAAATCTTTTATCCGTAACGTATTGTCTTGTTAAATACGAGTCACTGAATCAGAATTTATTATTTACATTTGGCAGCTGAAATAAGGAAATAGCAGACTATGTTTGAGGGCTGTTGCAAACAATACAGACAACTGTGACAGGCTGGTTAATATTATACCATTTTCACAACGGGAGGAAAGAGCCCTTGGCACTTCACAGCACCCAGCCCAGCCATGAAAAGATCTTACTAAATTTCTCACATGCATAGACGACTCCTACAAAGGCTTTCAGGATTTTGCCCTCTGCACTGATGGCAGACATCTTGTGTGTGCCATTTCATATATTTTTTTTTTCACAACCACGGTGAAAGGGTTCATACGTGTAAGCCATACCGGAAGAGAATTTATTCTAAACAACATTCCTCATTTAGATCAAGCAGACAAGAGCAAAATTTGCTGTGAATTACTCCAGATGAAGCTTGCCATGGCTGAGGGTAGCATTTGGCTTCTGCATCAAGAATAAAACAAAGTTAGATCAAAAAAGTAAAGGAAACTGAATCCTGAACCTCAAAACACACAGCCCACATACTGTATGCACACACCAGTTTCAAATTTTCCCTCCAGCTTATTTAAAATGTACATACACACACCACACCAACTGTGTTACTAAACAAGAGAGCGCATCAATGGTGACGCAGATGTTCGTTATCATTCATCTGCAAAGCTCTGCAGAAGCAAATTAAACATTGCTCAAAGACAGCCCTCTGCCTTATCAACAGTAACAAGCTTAAACTACAGCTCTAGGCTGCCATTAACCAAAAATTCTGGTGTTAAGTTAAAACATCTGTGCGCGTTAGGTATCGTTACATTATCCAGTTTATGCAGCTACACGTGACCTGCTCAAAGGGCAACTGAATCAAGAAAACAATTGCACTTCTTTACGTCACAACTCTTTGGAAGCTTTCTACACTCTTCCCAGCACTTGTGGACAACTCCCATTCAGCACCAAGCATGCAACTTCTGGCTACTCCCAGCCAACTTCCCTGTTACTGTTTTCTTCGATAATAACTTCCAGATAATCTTTATTAATCATCTTCCCCTCTCCACCATTAAGACTGCAACCCACACAAAGCGTGATTTGAACTACACCCTCTTTTGTCTTTAAAGTCTAATCCGGCAAAACACTTCAGCAAGAAATTATTTTTCATCAGCACAACCTAATGAATTCGGTGACTAAACAGATGTCAAAAATTAAACATACTCTGTAGAGCAGAGACAGCATTTGAGTCTATAACCAAACTGTTCATGTACGCATCTGAGCAGAGAAAGCCTAGGACTGCAGTATTTGTTCTGATGAATACTTAATTAATTGAACGCAATTCAGACATCATCTAGCCTAGCTGAGCGGATCACTTATCTGGGAGGTGAGAGGGCAGTGTTTACACTCTGCCCCACATCTTGCAAAAGAAGGATTAACATCTTTGGTACAGTGGGAATGTGTCTGTCACATCCAAGTCACAAAGCTATTAGCGAAGTGGCTTGCTTCGCAGAATTTACAGAAGCCATCCTGCAGAGGAAGGCACCCGTTAAACTATACAAACTCGGCTTTGAAAGGAAATCAGATTTCACATGGGTCTTAATCCCTATTCTTTTTCACAGTTAAATATTTTTATACCACAGGAAAGAAAAAGTAAGAATTCAACTTAAATCAAATACACGTCATTTTAATGTACCAATCCCGCTTCTACTGAGTCTGATGTGTAAGAGAAAAAAAATGGTTTAAGAATAAATTCTGATCGCCTTTTCTCTTTTTATAGTCAAAGCTGTTAAGTCACTGTTTTCTAGTTTTGTTAAGATTTAGCTAAGATACTAATTGCATGTGCTAAAATCACCTTAAATCGCACCAACACCTTCAAGCCGTTCCCTGAACACACGCGCAGCAGCAAACCTGCTGAACTACACTGCGAAGACTTTTAAAGCAAAGCTAAATGAACTCTTACTTCCCCACCTGCTCCGTCACATACGTTACTAGCATCATCAATTCAAACACAACTACTAAGTGCACACACCTCCAGACTGTATTCACACAAGCCGCACCACATAAGAGGAGAAGTGGGTTTGTGTCCGTCCCAGCAACGGGGCACCCAGCCTGTGGAAGCTGCAGCACGGGGCTCCCGCTCCGGCTGGATTTTTACTGTTCCATGGGCAAAATGGGTGAAAATACTGCAACAGAATAAGGTATTTAGAAGTTTGTTTTTTTTTTAAAAAAGGGGCAAATTGGAGTTGCCAAACAGGAAACAAGTACGGGATTGGCCGATCCATGCAAAATCAAGTGAAAAAGAGAAATTTAAAGATAAACTTATTGTAAAAGTTCTAGATTGAAACGAGTTACTGAGGTACAAAGCTTTCCTCACTCGCCTGAGCCAGGAGATCCTTCGATCGCCGCCTGTTTCGGAGAGGAGAGGGCTCCTGCTCTTACCCGCCCGGCCGGGCCGCCCGCAGGCTCGTAACCCATCCGATTAAATAAAACAGGGGTTCGGAATGCAGACGGCGCCCAAGGAAAAGCCCCGGTGCGGTCCGAAGAGGGCCCATCCCGCCCTCGGACGGCCGCGGGAGCGGCCCCGGCCGGCCCTCGCCGCCACAGCCGCCCACTCCCGGGGCCTCCTCCGTCGAGATGGAAAAGCCCCGCGCTTCCCCAGACGGGTGTTCTGTGCAAGGGCCGAGTGTTTCTAACGGCTGCCAGGCGCACGCTCAGTCCGAGATAAAACGGCTTTTCCAAGGGAAACTCCCCGGGCACACCCGGGACGGGTTGCGAAGGGCTCGGCCGGGCTCAGCCCCGCGGCTCCCGCCCCGACCCTCCTCTCCGCCGGGCAGGACCCGCAGGGGACCCGCAGCCTCCTCGCCGTGCCCGGCGGCACAAGGGCGCCTGGCTGACGGCGCGGCGCCGCCTTTGCACCCGGGGCGGCCTTTGGCTTCGACGCTGCCTCAGCCCGGGTGGGAGCGGGGCACAGCGGCGGGAAGAGCCGCGAGGAGGGCGCGCGGGAGCGGCGGCGCAGCCCAGGCCCGGGGGAGCGGAGCAGCGCCCCGGAAGGGAGGGCGGGCGAGGGGGACAGGAGAGCCGGCGGCGCCCCACCGTACCTGTGGCGGCGGGTCGCAGCCGATGAGTTGCTGGTATCCGTGCGAGCACTCGAGAGGCGAGGCCGCCCGGGAGGAGCAGGACGAGCTCACCCGCCGGCAGCCGGGACCGTAGGTCCGCACCCGGTCGTACGCCACGCTGCTTTCCTGGTGCTGGTGGGGCGCGGGCTCGAAGCACGGCAGAGGCCGCGGCGGCGGCTCGGGGCACGGCGGCGGCTCCGGGCACGACGGCGGCTCGCGGCGGGGCAGCGGCGGGGGCAGCGGCTCCGGGCAGGACAGAGGCCGCCGGCCGGCGGGGAGCGTGCTGTAGTGCTGCTGGCGCCGGGAGTAGTGGTGCTGCTGCTGTTGCTGGAGGGGCGGCGGCAGCGTGAGGGGCTGCAGCTGCTGCTGGCCCCCGTACATGCCGGCCGCGGGCCGC
>VZSC01015385.1:226760-240472 GCA_013398225.1 Steatornis caripensis
GGCGGCCGGGGCCGGCTCCCTGCTCCCTCTCCGGCACCGGACCGTGCAGCAGGGGCGCAGCGGGGTAATCCGGCCCGGATTTACCTTGCTCTCTCGCCTTGGGGTCCTGCCGTGGCGAAGGTCATCTCCGAAGAACAGGGGCCGCGCTCAGTTCCACGCTTTTGGAATGAAACCTCGCTAATGGCAAAAGGAGAGAAAAACAAAGCATAATGCGCTTTAACAAAGCCCTTTGTTATTAATCTGTTTACAACGCGTGGAGGGAGCGTACGGACAGAGTTACCTGCGACTCAACTAAATGACTGCAGTACGTTTCGCAGGAGGTTGTGACCTTCCCCGCAGAGCGCTTTGCATCTGCCCGAGCAGCCGCCTTCGCCCCCGTGCAGCAAACTCTGCCCGTAGCAGCAGCACTCTGGTCAAATGAGCGTGTTTTCTAAATGCACTCCTGCGTCTGTATCGCCGGGACAGGAGGCCTTAGGTAACCAGATCGCTAGTTACAGGTGGACTACAACACAGCGGCTTATCTGACACGGAGGGACTTAGTTACTTATCCAAAATCTCGCCCTCCAGAGAAGAATGCGAGTTCCAGTTAGTTTCTCAACCTAGCATATTTTGGTCTGGGTTCCTTTGCCTGCGTCAGGCAAGCCCTAACTGAAAACTTGGCTTTATTCTGCAAGGTAATGTAGCAATAACATAATTGTCAAATCTTGTGTAATAAATATTATCCCTTAATAATAAACCTTAAGATTCTTAATTTTGTCAGTTTGTTTCCCCTGCATGCATACTATGCTTTCAGGTCACATAGTAGAGTCACACAGAACAAGAAAGAGTTTCTGTAGTGCCACATTATGGCAAAACACCTTTGACGTAATGGAGCGATATCGGCCGCGTTACTCTATGTGGCATTACGCTGGCCGTTCACTGAAAGCTCTGTCTCGGAAATTAAAAAGCGCCCGCAAAATCTGCTCAACAGGCAGTTGGGAAGCTATGGATTTTAGGGTTAGGTCCTACAACAATTTGGTATTTTAAGGTACTGTGACAGCTAGAGACACATTCATCAAATATAAAAAGTTTCACGTTTCCTTCAGGCATTAAACCCAAACAGACAACTAGTTTATATACGAGTGTATATAAAAAGCGTTTGAGGTAAGTTCTATCGCACTGGTTTCAAAGGAACTATATGCAAAGAAAGCCTATGTTCTCTTAAAACCTCATTCTCTGTTCACCAGCTTGGAAAAGCTATTGCCGGCTTCTCAGAAAGCAGTTTAAAAAAGACCGTCTCTTGGAAAGCAACAAAACACGGTTACAACAGCCCAGCCTATTTTACACAAACCATTAGAAGTCGGTTTATGCTTCAGTAGGAAACTACAGAAACTACAGTAATAGTCCTCAGGGGAAAAAAAGTGCTGTAATTGAAAATGTGGAAAACACTGTTGGTTAGCCAGCTCGAGAATCTTACCAGCGTGCAGTATACTGCCCTGTTTAATAAAAAGTGTCTTAGAAATTTCTTACAAGGGTCAGCAGAAAGCAAGCCCTAAGTCATCCTATTGTAATGGAAATACAAAATAACTTCCGGAAGACTCTGTAGATGTGGCGAGGATTACTGGAGTCTTAAATAATAACAGTAAGTAATATATGCACGGTGATCTGTACCAGTTAATGAAAGAGCCTCAAACAAAGCTCTTGAATTTTAATGTGACCAAAGTTTTATATACATCTAAACCCAAGAATGATACTGCATTCTGTATCTTACAGGGTGTTCCTTGTTCAGTTTGAGTTCTTGCTGTGACAGCTATGGCTAGGAGGAATGAAACTGTATTTTGATAGAAAACAGGAGGGAAAAATACTCTTGGGGAAGACCACTACAAAAAACGTATTCTGGTGTCTACACTTGAATTCTTGAAATTGTCGTATGGGGTTGGGAAACTGTCTGAAGGGGTTAAGAAGCTGGCAAACCGGCAGGCAGCTGCACCCCATAAGCAACTTGATGAGACAGAGATAAAAATCTGCTTTCAGCTGAAAGGAAGGCTTTAGAGATTGAAGGGGAAGTCGGTAGAGGCTTTGGTTTTCTGATCTTCCCTTTGAAGGAAGAGCCCTAATGCACTTGAGGTTTGGTGGAGGGTGCCTGTGTGCAGACACTGATCCAGATAGCCCACTGCAGCCACTTTGTTCCTATTAACCTCTTAACCCTGGGCTACCTGGATCAGACTGTGCTGATAGTGGGACAACACCTGGCAGAAAAAGGACTCTGAGCACGGCGACGCCTCGCTCCGAGTGGCCTGGCTACAGAGCTCTGCTCCTGTGTGACCAAGAAAAGCTTAACACCATTAATTGCCTACAAAGATGAAGCAAGGTATTTTCAGACAAGATGGCAAGTGTCTAGGACCCGCTGTTTAAGTCACAAGTAGATGATTGTCTTTTAAAAAGACCACCTCTGTTAAATCCAAAGTTGTGTGTTCATAGCAAAAATTACTTGGTGATAGTCGTAGCCTGTTTTATGAAGGTCAGGCTCTGTGATCTTGCCTTTCGATGAAACTGCTTGTATAACCAAGCTGCACTTTTCTGATTTGACCGTCTTTTTGATTTTTTTCCAAAGCTTTTGCTTCTCAGCTGCCTCTTTGCCCTTAATTCTGTATAGAGATGTATGTAGTATTTGTCATCAGGCAGAACAAAGTAATCCTTTACTGGAAGTGCAGAGGCAGAATGAATTGGACAGAAGATGAAACCATACTTTGCTTATAATAAGAATATATAAGTGACAGGTCAGGGAGAGGGGGAAGAATTAAATGCTTCTGAGCAGTGAAGTTAAATCTACTCTTTGGCAAACACAGGTGGCAGCCCGACATCTGGGAAAACAGAAAATTTGATCTTTGACTGCAAAGCTGGTGCGTAATAAAACAGCGCTTGCTTGGTTTAGAGTACCCTTTGTCCTCTAATTCCTCTTTCTTTCATGAAACAACTACAGATGCTCTGCATACAGAAACCTCTGGAACATCAGGATCTCAGATCTCCTGCTTGAACCTCCTGATACATATGCACATTTGTGTGTACACGTAATGAAAACACACTGGGGTAAGAGAGGATTAGAGAGGAGCCGTTAGGAGATGAGTGGGGAATAGGAAACAACAGGTGAGTATTAAGCAAAGGTCTGACTAGGGAAATCTAGGTAGTGTAGAGGGAGTGTTGGCTCTGGGGCACCTGGAGCCCCATCTGCCACATTTCCACAGCAATTTCAGGATAAAGGATGACAGGTTGTTCTTTGTACTGCCCTCCTGGTTCGTGCCTCTGCAATCACAACATACTCTAGTTCCCATGAGGGAAAAAAAGAGCACCTCTTAGGAAATACCTTGCTACTGTTTTAGGACCGCTCTAGTTGGCTATTTAGGTTTTAATAAAAACCTTAAGAACCACTATACTCAGATCAAGAAAACAGCTATTTTCAACTCTGGGTATTTCATAAGGACAGTATGTTTTTCTTCTCACCGGTAACCTCCAATCCCACATAACAGGGACTTGCTCAGTATGCTCCCTGAGTTCACATAAGCTTTTTGCACCTCCGAAGTCCTCTGGAACTCCAGCAGGTCTGCTACTGCTGCATGAAGAACCTCCTTTCGATTCTGACTCCTAGTTCAACAGCCCCTAGTTCTTCCGTACAACTTTATCATTTCTCTATGAAGTCCTCTCTTCCAAGTTACAAAAAACAGCCCTAGTCAATCTTCTTCACGGAGATGCTATTCCATATTGTGGGTGATTAATGCTCTTTTCATGACCCTTTTCCAGGTCTAATAGATCACTGCGCAGTATTCCAGATGGGGGAAAATCATGGATTTACACCATGGTGCAATGATGTTTACTTTTTTGTTCTCTGTTATTTTCCTTCTAATGTTTGATTTGCCTTTTTTGACTGCCACTAAGCTGATGTTTTTTTGCAGTCGTCTGTCATGAGCACAGAGTCTTGCACTAGAGCAGTAGTAGGCTGCCTGGAGCCCATCATTTCATATGTTCCACATAGGCATTACTGTATACTCATCACAATGACTTTTTATCTGCTGTATTATTTCATTTATTTTCTTTAGAGATGTATTTTAAGAAAGTATCTTGCAATGCATAACTAGCAAGATTGGATTCTTATGTGATTTCAGAATTTTAACTCTCTCTATGCGTTACAGTGGTAAGAAAATTCAGCAAGCAGAAAGGGTTAAGCGGACTTTAGGGTATGTTTTAAAGACTGTGCTGGCAGTAACTAACTGTTACTGTGCTGGCAGTAACTAAGATCAGACTACAAAGTGACTGCTGCAAGTTTGAAGGAAAACCCTCCTAGCGCATTAGTACATGCCTTGTAGTAATTTGTGGTATCAGTTGAAGTTTATACACTTCGAAAAGAAAAGGAGATCCTTGGAATATACCAAAAAATCCAGACTTAAAAATTGCATCTAATGATTAATAGCTAGGATGATTTATAATCTAAAATTGTCAAGGAACATGCAAATACACTCCTACTTTTACTATACCTGCAGAGGGGAAAAGTAATCTTTGTATTATAGTATAGCAACAGTACACAGAGTGGCAAAACAGAATAAAATTACTCTGTTTGATAACGACACTGTTTTTGTGATGGCTGTCATTATCTTCAACAACTCAAAAGCTCAAAAGATTGTATTTCATCCTGTGAAGTGAAATAACGCAGTACTGTACTTAGCCTTAAGCAGAAGTCACTCTTTTTTCCTCACTATTTTCCTGTTTGAATTGCTGAGGTTTTTTAACAATTTACTTTGTTTCAGATAATTAATACTATGCATGAGACTGGTGATCAAACAACAAAACAAACAAAAATCCGTTGAGCAACTTTTCTCCCATCCATTAAAGGCCTTATTCAGCATGCTGAAGAGTGAACGCCTCATTTTAATGAGGCACTACCATTCATCATTTACCAAATATTGACTGAAAAAAATAACTTAAGAATATAACATTGTATGCTAAATACAGAATTTTATCCAGCGATAAGGCTCAGTACAAAATAAATAGCAAAAGGTGATGTTAAACTTTCTTCATGATACTGCAAAAGTCCTCTGAGCACCTATCAGTGGTATCTACATCACGTTGCCAGTTCTAATTAACAGTTCAGTAATGTGCTAAGCAAAGTGATAAAGGAAAAGGGCCTGCAGTCATGTGGAGCATGGTAAGGAGCAGCTGAGCTGTGGAGCTAGATCCTTCTGAAGTTTCACGCCAAGAAAACATATTACATTCATTAGGAGCAAAGAGCAGGAAATAAGCTCCAAAGCAACGATTTGCATTTCCCTCTCCTGGACAGACTGCCTAAGGAACAATCCTCTTTATTAAAGGAGATAAAGGAGCTGCAACTGTGACATACTTTAAAATAAATGTTGGTACCTTGGATTTTTAGGGAAAACAAGACAGGGATTTGGGTGTTTATTTATCCTTGCTTTTACTTGTACATGACTAAAAATGTGTCATAGAAACAGCTGGTCTGTCTTTAAAGCAGATCTGAAATCACTGTGCGAGTAACAGAGAAAAGTATTTAGAATTTGTCTAAAAAAATTTAAAACCTTTATAAAACTACTAAAAGCAAGGGAGTAAGTTCTTAACATCAGTAAATAAAATCTACTATAGATTTTATAGACTATTTTCCACCCAATAACTATCAAGAAGAAAGAGTGGTTTAAGACATATTTAATTTCAGATGCATTTCCAACCCAAACCACTCCACGATTCTATGAATTATCATCTGCACATTATTCAACTGCTATAAAATGTCTATGGCCAAGTATGAAGGATGATAGCAATTTAAAATAACAAGTGTAATTAACAGACAGTTCTTTGGTCAATGTATGTCATAGCTATACATAGATTGGAGCATAATGTCTAAATAGTTCAGGCAATCTGGTCACAGAAAGTGGAATAGGGATAATTTAGGGTTTCTTTTCCTATAGTTCCTTTCCCTTGGAGTGACCTAATTTTGCTATATATGTATAAGTTACACCTCAAATTTCAACTATCGCTGTGAGTACAGAGTTTATGCTGTGTTGTCTGTATGTATTGTGGAAAAGTTTCTAGATTACGGACGCATTTAGCAAGTTTTTGGTTTTGCTTAAGTAAAACATTGTGCAGAGTTTTGGTTTAAAAAGTTATTCAATTTGAACCCTCAAATCAGGACTTTCTCTTTTGAGAAGGCTTACATTTCTAATTTGTCTCTTGCTGGTCAGGTAGAAAGCAAGAAACTATAGGGCTTCCCCCCCCCNTGTATTTCATCCTGTGAAGTGAAATAACGCAGTACTGTACTTAGCCTTAAGCAGAAGTCACTCTTTTTTCCTCACTATTTTCCTGTTTGAATTGCTGAGGTTTTTTAACAATTTACTTTGTTTCAGATAATTAATACTATGCATGAGACTGGTGATCAAACAACAAAACAAACAAAAATCCGTTGAGCAACTTTTCTCCTATCCATTAAAGGCCTTATTCAGCATGCTGAAGAGTGAACGCCTCATTTTAATGAGGCACTACCATTCATCATTTACCAAATATTGACTGAAAAAAATAACTTAAGAATATAACATTGTATGCTAAATACAGAATTTTATCCAGCGATAAGGCTCAGTACAAAATAAATAGCAAAAGGTGATGTTAAACTTTCTTCATGATACTGCAAAAGTCCTCTGAGCACCTATCAGTGGTATCTACATCACGTTGCCAGTTCTAATTAACAGTTCAGTAATGTGCTAAGCAAAGTGATAAAGGAAAAGGGCCTGCAGTCATGTGGAGCATGGTAAGGAGCAGCTGAGCTGTGGAGCTAGATCCTTCTGAAGTTTCACGCCAAGAAAACATATTACATTCATTAGGAGCAAAGAGCAGGAAATAAGCTCCAAAGCAACGATTTGCATTTCCCTCTCCTGGACAGACTGCCTAAGGAACAATCCTCTTTATTAAAGGAGATAAAGGAGCTGCAACTGTGACATACTTTAAAATAAATGTTGGTACCTTGGATTTTTAGGGAAAACAAGACAGGGATTTGGGTGTTTATTTATCCTTGCTTTTACTTGTACATGACTAAAAATGTGTCATAGAAACAGCTGGTCTGTCTTTAAAGCAGATCTGAAATCACTGTGCGAGTAACAGAGAAAAGTATTTAGAATTTGTCTAAAAAAATTTAAAACCTTTATAAAACTACTAAAAGCAAGGGAGTAAGTTCTTAACATCAGTAAATAAAATCTACTATAGATTTTATAGACTATTTTCCACCCAATAACTATCAAGAAGAAAGAGTGGTTTAAGACATATTTAATTTCAGATGCATTTCCAACCCAAACCACTCCACGATTCTATGAATTATCATCTGCACATTATTCAACTGCTATAAAATGTCTATGGCCAAGTATGAAGGATGATAGCAATTTAAAATAACAAGTGTAATTAACAGACAGTTCTTTGGTCAATGTATGTCATAGCTATACATAGATTGGAGCATAATGTCTAAATAGTTCAGGCAATCTGGTCACAGAAAGTGGAATAGGGATAATTTAGGGTTTCTTTTCCTATAGTTCCTTTCCCTTGGAGTGACCTAATTTTGCTATATATGTATAAGTTACACCTCAAATTTCAACTATCGCTGTGAGTACAGAGTTTATGCTGTGTTGTCTGTATGTATTGTGGAAAAGTTTCTAGATTACGGACGCATTTAGCAAGTTTTTGGTTTTGCTTAAGTAAAACATTGTGCAGAGTTTTGGTTTAAAAAGTTATTCAATTTGAACCCTCAAATCAGGACTTTCTCTTTTGAGAAGGCTTACATTTCTAATTTGTCTCTTGCTGGTCAGGTAGAAAGCAAGAAACTATAGGGCTTCCCCCCCCCTCCCCCCTAGATTTGTCATTGGTTCTCTGATTTCAGAAACAGGGCTCATGACAATCCTCCCACATCTGTTTCATCAGGTAATTAAAACGTAGAGCTCCTACAAGGTAACACATTTTTGGATGATGGGCGTTACTCTAACCAACTCATTATTAAGAGAACAATTTTATGCATGATCAGCAACTTGGCAGCGTAAACAACATGAAACAGTTCTCCTAAACAGGACTTCATATTTCGTTTGAGAGCTTTCATTTACTGGAAGGCCTTATGGCTTTTCTAACCCATTTACACATAAAAGTTTTCGTTATCTTTTAAAACCTTTTTGCAGTAAGGACTGTTTATCTAGCACAAGAAAGAACTCAGACAGGAGCGTTATGTAAAGAGATGAATACTTGGTTTTCTGATTGTATTGTATGATTTGTGGTGTGTATTGGAACGCACTGAAGGGCAACATTTCTCTCTTTTTTTTTTTTAGGTCCACAAGACACCTGATGAGTTTTGACTTATCCTTACTCTTCAAAAATTGAGATTCTTTTGTTGATAGGGACTGGGTTTGCTGCTATGCTTAGTTTTGTAACTACTTATTTAAATTTAAATTTAAAGTTGGGAAAAATTAAAAATAAAAACATTTCAGTTAAATGTATACTTTAATTTCATGATTAGAAAGATTGCATTTCAAAAAAAACACAACTGCTGGGCTTTCTTGAGGAAAGCATTTTTATTTTGACCCAGTTCCACTGTCTATCTATTCTCAGACTTGATTTACCCGTGCCAATCGGAAACATAGCAGCTGGCCTATCTGTTTCGCCCCTCCATCCGAACTAGAACACAAGAATTAATTGTGCCAAGGTAGAGCTAACCCTATATGCCACACTGCTAGTAAAATCACTCACTGCCCTGAGCCAGTCAAATGTAGCCAGTGTTAGAAACGGGCTTTAGGAAGCACAAGATTAATCTTGTAATTCTTTCTTACTTCAGTATCGCACTCTTATTGATGTACAGTATGAGGCTGTGAAAATGAGAGAGGAACGATTAGTGATCGGTGCATCAGAAATGTGCATCACACAAGCGAACGCAGCATTCCTGAGAGAAAAAGCAGGGACTCTGTTCTCCCATGCTATCAGCCAGCAGAGCTGGGTTTACTTCTAATTCTCCAAGGAGAGCACTGGCTTCAGAATTTGAAATGTCATACTGGACTGTCAAACGTCTTTGATTTTAACAACATTTCAGGAACCGTGTTGGTACGCAGCAGGGCAGCACACAACTCACCATTTTGTTAAGTATTGTAACCCTGACTCAGAAAGCATTTTCTAGTTTTGACCTCTCACTACAATTACTGTTTTCTCGACTTCTGTAAATTTCCCTCTGGATCAGAGATTCAAAGAGGTCGTACAAAATAATGAAAATTTTAATTCTGTAAGTGCAACCTCCCTCATATACCTTCTCCTAGACAACTACATTCCGTTGGGTTGTAAATGATGTCCTGAAACAACCTGCCATGCTATGCTCTTTTGTGACGAACTGTGTTATACTTTGCACTTCCTCCAAGGTAGATCTTTACACACACGTATTCCATGTAAGGTTACAGAGTAAGAACATAGTCTGTTGAGCAGCCAAGAGCCTTGGCTTTCACTAACTGCCTTCTGTTTCCTCATTTAAAGAAGCTTAACAAATTAGTAGTTTCCTATCATCTCTGGGTATTGGTTATTCTAAGGAAGCAGCATTCTGTTGTGGGAATGCTGACAATTGACATAGACATACGAGTTTACAAGTGCACGATACCAAAAGTTCATGCTGTTATTCAATCTACGTTAGCTGATGCGCTTATGTTTGTATCAGATTATTTACTTTTTCCTCAAACATCTTTCCATTTTACAGAGATGCATTTCAATACTACCAATTCTGTTTTCTGTGTTCACCTGTTCACACACAGGAAATCCTTCAGTTTTCCTGGGCAGCTTTCTGGTATCTGGTTCGCAGGTAATTGTTCTTGTAAACTATTTTTATTTGTGCATTACTGTATTTGTCAAGGAAAGTCTTTACTTGCATAACTTGTCAGGAATACACATGCTAAAAAGCAAGCATACCTACACGCACACATTAAAACAAGCCTATGCGTGATATGTAACATTGCTGCATTAGTTAAGTTCTAAAGAATCTGCTTTAACACTCAATTTCTTTTATCCTGTAACAACGGCATAACATAAAGCCTTCCTACAAACTTCTCAGAAATTAACAGCTTCTGGAGTGTATTGTGTGAAGTGCATTTTCAGTATTCAGAAAGACAAAACTTGTCAATCTCAATTTACCTGTTTACGTAGGCAATTTATTAACCAAGTGTTAAGCTCCTTGCGTTGCACGAAGAGTCAGATCGTTAGGCCCTTGCTCTTTCAGTACTGGCATTCTGAACAATGCTGAAAGAAGTGACCAGGTATCCAAAGGTGTTTGCATGGCTCTAACCTTAAGGCAGCTGAAGTTAGCAGCAACATTTTCACTGATGTTTAGTCACTTTAGTCGGTGACCTACATGAATTGATACAAGTATCCTGGACTATTAGTCAACACAGTCACTTCCCTACTGTCTATTGCTGTTAGACCAGTGAATAAGCTAGAATCTTCAGTCATAAACAGGTTCAGGCTTTAAGCCAAATTAAAAAGAGGCTTAAAACTTAAACAAGACTGTTTTAAGACTACCCTGTTTTCATAAAACCTTAAAGGCAACATGAGATATTTTGTAATACCTGTAATGAGAGCAGTCCTTACTTGAGAGGCTATTGAAGATAATCAACTTGAGAAATTTTTACTTCCTTTGCAAGGGAGATATTCATCTTCCATGCTAATTTACACCATCTGAAAAACAAGATTTATTATGGTAAGACAAGAATATTGGAATTTTTTTTTCTAAAGTAAAAACTGAAGGATAAACAAGAGGTGGCAAGTTTCAGACACTAGGCCTTTGCCTGGGTGCATGGTCTATGCTGTACCTGGCTTCGTTCATTTATCAGCTATTCCTACCAGTCATTAAAGCTACTCGTAAAATTACCACCTCATAACCATCATAATAATAACGACCATCTTAACTGTATCAGAAAATATGCTCCCCCAATTCCTAGCAGCCCAACTTCTCTGTCTCCAAGGAATATTATCCACAACTAGAATGAAAGCATTTTACACCAAAGAGCATGTGGCTAAAATAAACTCAGGGCAGTAGAAAGAGGCATGTGCTTTGCAGACAGCGAGAGTGAACAGAGAGAATAACTGTGTTCTCCCCCACAAGCTACTAATTCACAAACTACTAATTCTGCGGTCAGTGCAATTGAGCCTATCGCTTCCAGAACTCTTGACTTAATTATTGCCTTATTATTTTAATTGCAAGTCAGCTGATAACCCAACTGATCACTCAGAGAGACACAGACGAACCTTCCACCCGTGGCCAAAGTAGAAGGTAACCATCAGTAGCCTTTCATAAATGACCCATCGGTCCCCTATCTGTCCACCTATCAACACTGTTTCAGAGATGTGGCTGGTCTGTGAGCATCCAGCTGGGATGGGAAGAGTACTGGAAAATCATCAACTATCAATAATAAGTCTTTCTAATGACAGGAACAGAAGAAAGAATATTCTTCAAGCAGGAGTGATGAGTTCAAACCAGTCCTGCAGGAAGCTTCACGCACCAAAGATCAAGAAGAATGCTAATGTGCAATCATTGAATGGAACAGGAGCCAAAACTTTTTATAAGGCACGTAATGAATAATGCTATACAATCTAGCTTCTATACACCCACAATGTATCTAAATTTATAAACCGTACATGCCATTGGATAAAATTTAAATGCATTTCCCGTCATTGAAGCGTACTATCCAATCTGCTCTAACACGGGACCATATTGGGATTGAGTAGACCATGCTGTTTGTTACAAACTTACCAGAATGTGCTGGTATTTATATCTCATAAAAGCTGTTCAGTAAACACAGTACAAAGACCTCTGATTTCACCGAATGCGTAAACACGTGTGAAGAATTTCATTCTAGGGTTTCGGACATGAGAGAGCTCTCCCTGTCAAACAAGCTTAACTACCATTCCCCCATCCCAGTGAATTCAACATCTTTCCGCCTGGACAAACTGGCCTGGCTTCACAGATAAGAATGTCAGAGTTCTAATGGCAAACTCTGACTTTGCCTATGACATAGACTTTAAGGGAAACATGCGGTATAGCTTCTTAGAATGAACAGTTTAGGGCTTTTCCCCCAGGTAATCGCAGTTTTGAGGGATAGGATTTCGACGATGCAAAAACTCATCTCTGTTCCCGTTACATTTCTGTGCGGACTTACATACGTTGGTGTATTTTTTACAGATACGACAGTCCAAGCCTGTAAGAATGACCGTTACAGTTTCATTCATATTGTAAATATCCTTTGTCAGTCTTAGAAGAAAAGTGAAAGAGACCTACAAAGCACCATGATTCTTTGTTGCATACAACTGCAAAATCTGCTTCTCCAAGCCACACAAATTCAATAGCTAACAAACCAATAAACCAACAGAATAAAAGCATATTGGGGTCATAACTTCTGCCTTGACAAGAGAAGGAAAGAAATCTAAGTCAAGCTCTGTTGAGGCTGAAGAGGAATGAGGCACACTTCGGTTTTTTCTTGATTCATCGACAGTGGAAGGTGGAAGGAACCTCGAGAGGTCGGTTCACACATTTCATTGTGCTAAGGCAGGATCAGCTACACCTAAATGCTTCTTAAAGTTTGTCAGTCCCTTTGTAGCAATGGCATAACCTCTGCAGACAATACATTCCGGTGCTTAACTGGTGTCATCAGAGTATTTTCCTCAAGTTTAGCTTAACTTTCTCTTGCTGCCACTTAAGACCATTATTTCTAGAACTGTTTGTGGTGAACAGCGAGAAAAATGCTGTCCCCTTTCCCTTTCACAGGTTAAAGAATGTAAGACAACAAAGTTAATCTCAAAGAAACACCCACAAAAAAAAAAATACCCCAAACCAAAGGACAGACTCCCTCTAGAAATACCTGAAAGAGTAGCAAAAGGAGAAATCAGCTATCTTGGTAGGCTATCGCTCTTTGGGCAAACCAAACACACTTGTTTAGAATTAGTCAGGGGTTGCAAAACCACTCAAAAGAATCCCAAAATCTCTACACTTAGCCTGGAAGCTGTTTCGGTTTGCTCAGGAAGTTACAAACCGCCCTGAGGCCAGTCAGGATGCTTGAGAGCACAGCGGGGACAGGTTATCTGGTTACACGTGATGTTACCTTGCTCCTGGGAGCGAGCCTTCCCTTCTCTGGGAGCGACCTGCAAGGGACTGTTAAACCAGGAGCTATAATCTTTTGTTATTGAAAAACCAGCAAGAGCCCCATCACAGTATTAAAGCAGAGCGCTTTATTCCAACTTGCTGTCTTCAAAACGGGAAAGAGGATGAAGTTTCATTTCAGATTAAAGATTCAAAACCTTTCTATGCAAAATAAAGGTCAGCATGGTGCCATAATTCCTTTTCTAAATTCTTTCAGAAGAATTTCAAATGCGTTGCAGAATTCTGAGTCAACTACCTCCAAAAGCTGTGAGCACTAAGAGTCTTGCACAGTAACTGAAACTTACAACATCACTGCAATGATGATAGTTTGTCCTCTGCTTGTGAGGTATTTGAAGATGAACAATGTTGAGAATCTTCCACTTCTTTCCTAAACTTCACAAAATATGGATTATGTTTTATGTTCTGCAGCTGACTGCTCTCACTGAGATCAATTTTGTATTATAATTTATGGAAGTTACTTGGTTCTGGGATTCTTGAAATATGAACAAAATTTGAAAACAAATCTTGAATTTTAAGTGGCTTTGTC
>VZSC01015385.1:247144-295618 GCA_013398225.1 Steatornis caripensis
AGTCATACACCTGTAATATATAGTATGAGAAAAATAAGGCTTACAAATCAGTATTTCAGCTTACTAATTCACTGCTTTGCAATACAGTTTGTTATTCGTAAGTTGACAAATATGTGGAAAATAATTGTATCATTTGCTTTCTCAAAATAAATATGTTTTTTTATCTATGAATCCAAATGTTTCCAAAGAACTGAGTGATTAATATCGTATCTAAAACTGTGATTATTTTAATAAACATAAAGCAAGATATTGGACTAAGTATGACTTCAACTGTGAGTGATTTATAGTGATAAAAATACACAGATGCCATCTGTACCAACAGAAGAGCACTCATCACAAATTTGTCTTATGGTAACACTTCCCTTTCATTTATACTGAAATGAGTGCTATTTCTTTTAAAATGATGCTGACAGTAAAATATGGCCACTTTTAAAATGAGTAACCTAACAGTAGGAGAAATACACTGAAAACCATGAATTAAAATACTCATTTGACTTGCTCAAGGCCTCCATGATGCATCACTGAATGCTCACCAAATATTAAGTTAAGTTTGCCAGACTAGCTATGCTAGCTTAGTAGCTGCTTCCATACTAAGAGTTTTTGCTGGGTGTAACACCCCTCACCCCTCCCAAAGAAAATCAAACAAAAAAATACCTCAACCAAAATGGCAAAAGCTTGAAGTTCAGAACCCAGCCTAAGTCATTAGTGTGACTTCATCAGCCTGTCTAGGATACGTTTGCCAGCATCGTTGCCAGTTCAGCATTAAGCAAGAGGGCCATGGGGTATGCACCAGGGAAAGTAGGGCAGGTAGTGAGAACGTGGCGATAAATATCAGGCAACTTCAAATACTAACAGCAAGATCAAAAGAAAAGTAGAATTTAAATAAAGTCTGCACACAGAGAACTTCATTAGCAGCACTTGCCGAAACAAAGATATGATACCCAAAGCATTGTTAATTTGTAACCATGCACCAGATACTGAGAGTTCTGAGAACGGTGAGGATTACCATCACCCATAGAAGTGTAATAACTGGATGGCAAGCGCAGCATACAGGACAAGGTTCTAGCTTGGTCCCCATGTTGAGGATGCACAGCCGCAGCTGTGCTATCTTTGCCTTGCATTCTCAGTTCTACGTTGACCCTGACCTTCACTGGAAGTAGTGAGGAAGGTAGATGACATACTCCCACAGACTTTTAAAAATACTTTTATTAGCAGTGTCCTTAAAGAACCGCTGTTCTGCTTCGGGTTCTAAAATACGGCAAGAATGTAAATTGAAGTGCAAAGTAAATCCATATTTATTTCTGATTTTTGTTCCGCAACTGTGCTTCCACCTCAACTTCTATCAGTGCTCCAGCTCTTCAAAGTTGCCTTTGTATCAAAAAGCTGACAGATTTATCTCCTGAAAACTTCAAGCTAGTTTGCCTGTTGAAATTTAAGAGAACAGCTGTCATTCAAACGTGCTTCAGCACGCGGCAAGCCTGTTCACTTTCAAATGTTTATTCCCCAAAAATCAACACTTAAATGACACGTCCTACCGACATGTCATGAAAAACACATTCAGAACTGCCAGACATGCGGAACAAACATGTGCCAGAGCCTGAGGTTCCAGAGTGCCTACACATCTGATGTTTGGGATATTTTTAATATCTCTTTCTTTATTGTTCTAAACTGGACACAGTTTTTTGGTCCAGTGGTCGTTGTCAGTGAGGTTCCCAATTTACCTTCTTGGAGTGAGACTTGACAGTAATTCCACCCGAAGCAATTCACCACATGCAGGCACAGCCAACCGTAATGGATAAGCAGCAACTGTCGCCACAAGCTGAATCACTGAAACTGCTTCTTTCATGCACATTTTATGATTCTGGTGCCCAAACAGGACCATACCAGTGTGCTACACTCAAATCCAAGATCTTTTTCTTCCTTAACTAAATTGTGAGATTAAGAAGCCTTCACTTACCAGCTGGCCAGTAAGCATTTGTTCATGAGCCCGTTCGTTCATAATTTGACATTACTGTGAAGGTCCTCATTAAATCTTCTAAAAATGAAGTGCACTGAACGCAACACAAAATCCAATTTATCAAGGACGAGAGAAAGGCACAGTTAAAATTCAGTTCTTGATAACTTCTCCTGTAAGAAACCAAACAACTCTTAGATTCCATAGAAATAGCACAGAAATGAAAAGTGAGTTCACTGTACTACATACAAGACAAAACCCAGCAGCTTCGTTTCCATCATTTAAGCCTTGCTATTCATTCTCGGGGGTGGATTTTTAATTCAAACTTCGATGCTGCTACGTTCACTGTCAGACTTTCCATGCTAGTCAAATGCCACTTAGGTGCCGGGAAGACATGCAAAAGTAGCTGATCTGAAATTATTTTCCCTAATGACATTTTCTTTCTGGATGCAAATGAAAATTGTGTATAAAGGTGTATCTGTATAATGCAATTACATGACTTGTATCAAGTAGACACGATAAGTACAAACCTAAATTAAATAGCTGCCCATGAAAATTCTATGAAAATATAGTCCTGGTCTTCAATAATCCTCGTTCACCTGCCAGTCAGCAACCAAGCATTATGGACATTTCTCTGCTGGTTTTCAAAAGCCAAAATAATGCAGTGTCCTTTCTGAAGTAGCAAGCATTCACTCTTAGCATGGTTGACAGTTGATTTTTTTACTAAGGTTAATAGAAAAAAACCCAGCAAGCAGTAGACACTGTTCTATAAAAGGTGCCTATATATACTTTCTACCCATTAAGTAAAAATTGCATAATTCTTTATGCTGTCCATGCTGCAAAATACTTTCATCTAAACTTTTTTCTCTTGTGAAAAGTGAAGGAAAATTGCTTCAGGTATCTGCACTCATCAATATCCCCAGACTGAGAACAAAACAGCAGGAATAATTTTAAAATGTGACTGAAGATTGGGAAAAAAAAATGCTAATTTTGCATTCTTTGCTATAAATTTATGGAGGTGAATGGCAGCCATAAACCAACAGTTTTTATACCCCAAAATTAATAGGAGAACGTGTCCTAAACATCTTTGTGTAAAAACATCCATACAGCAAAGAACAGACACTTGAAAATAAATGTCACACTATAATTTGCACATAAACCAACTCATAGCTTGAAGAATAAGTTTGTTTCCATCTTCTGAAAAAGCAAAACAAAGGTAATAATTCGCTAATCTACAAAATTCTACCATAGTACTCATTACTGGTATGTAATTCCATGCTATTATCAAAAGTTAAATTCTGCTGGGTCTCAAATTTTGTACCCATTTTTCAGAAACTTGTACTGCTTGCTTACTCCACGGCTCCTACAGGCTTCACCTTTTCTCTACAAACGGACAGTCTTAATACTTCTGTTTAAAATCTAACAATTTTCATTTAATTGCAAGAAAAACGCCTAATCAAAGCCACCAAACATCAGCAATTGCGACATATGGCTCTCCAGTTGGGAAAGTGCCTGACCCACGTACCAGCAATTTGAGAGACAAACAGCCCCATCAAATACCCTCTCACCAAGGGATGGGTGCACTGGGATGGAAGCCAAATGACCATGCTTCAAAGACCCGATTATTGCGCAAAACCACACGAAGGCAGCAGGTATTGTTCCCCACTTTACAAATGAGGTTGCACGAGAACCCTTTTGGAAACAGCCGGGAAGGAATCCATACGTCTATTCTGACAAAACCCATCTTCATCCACTTAACTGACACTCAGAAAAAAACCTCAACCAAAAGTACGTTTGTGGTTACGCAAGGCGTGCAGACACTTCCACTTTCTCACCAGCTCAGTGTAAATATTTAGCTTCTCACGAACATTTTCTGTGAACATTTCGCTCTGGATGGCTAGACTTGGCTATGTAGTCTATAGGCTAGACCTATCGTCGTTGGGATGGAGACCACACACCTTTCAGCAACGTGATGCTATTTCCCTCAAGGTTCAAAGAAAGCAAACCCGTTAGGAAATACGGCAAGGGGGTGGCAGAGAGAGGAACACGAACCTGAATGTGGACGTGGTTGGTAAGAGGCTGTATCGAATTGAGGGTCCTCGTCTGCGGGAAACGGCACACAACAGAGGACAGCAAGCGAACACAAAGGCACAGAAGGCAGGGATGGGGCAGGTGAGAGAGAATGAGAGCGCGAGCCCTGGAATAAGGAGTGTCCTAAAGAGAAAACTACGTGCAGAATAATGCAGGGAGACCGTACGAGAAAACAGAGAGTGGGCAAGATGGCAGGGTGGGTGGTGGGGGGAAGAACGCACTGGATTGCTGGGACAAGGAAAGAAAAAGGAAGCAGAAAAGGACAGTAATAAGGAGGGGGAACAACTGCAGCTCAATACATCCTGAGACGCATGACAAGTATACAGAAAGCGGCCCGAAGTAGCCCCAAGGAGACCAAAATTTGGAATTACTTTAAAAAAAGTAATCTGAACTTCAAAAGTAAATGTAAAAAATAATCACAGTGATCACATTTTTTCCAGAGACTCAAAATCCAGAAAACGCGCCAGAATCAGTTTCACTAAAATGTATACCTGAAAGTCAATCTTGGTGCGATTTTTTGAATTTACGGGACCAGAACTGCCTCCCTTCAAATGTACGTAAAGCCTTCCAAGTGTCTCAAACACATTCAGTCCTGGAGCATATGCTAAGTATCTTGGACACTTTCAACAGTCTTTCAGCTTCTGTTTTCAGACCCAAAATGTTTAAAGCACGATGTAATAGTTGTTGTAGTCAGATATTCAAATCACATGGTAAAACTGATTTTCATTACATACTTCAGAACAGTTGACAGTAAGAAAGTTGGAGAACATCTCCCTCTACTGTTCCTTTCTTGAAAAAAAAATCACGCTGCTTAAGTAGTTTTAGATCAAAAGCTGAAAGTAGGAATATGCTCAAGAGAAGCAAAAAAAGGTATATTTTTCACTTGATGCCTTTTTTTTAAAAAAAAGCAAAACACTAAGTATACTAACCTCCAGCTCCGCAAAAAAAAAAATAGAGCGGATTGTAAACCATACTCAAAGGAGAGAATATAATCTGAGAAAGGAAGCAAACCACCAAAAGGTATAACTGCAGGGCATACAGCCACTTGTATTTGGATAGAACAGATCTCGCAACATCGCTTAATCTGTGCATGAGACTCTCAGGTGAAACAGTCAATGTTTAGTTTGTCTTAGTACTTCAGTGACAGATTGTTCCAGATTTCCTAAGTACTAAAAAAAAATAAAAGCACTTATTTCTATTCTGACCGTGTCTACGTTTCAGCTTTGGATCTCAGGGGTCAGCCAGCCTTCTGTATCCCAAACCCATGAGAATTATATTCCAAGTTCCAAGAATAAAGCTCCAGGAACTAGTGTAATCAGTCAAATAAGGGCATCAGAGAACTGCCACGTTGCATCTACCCAAGTATCTGTCTTTATAACGTCTGCTAGCAAATCCCTAGGGAAAGAGTGTAAGAATCAGGATGGAGAGGGTGGTCCTTCCTCAGGCACTCTGCCCTCGCTTCCAAGAACCAGGAGTTTAGGACCAACGTTTCATCTAGACCGTTGTTATCTAGCAGCAACGGATCAGCTCTGGCTTTGTTTATTTTCCCATTTTCTTTTGGTCCTTTTAATCCTAAAAGTTCTACAGTGTGCAAAAAAGTACTTGCTTTTACTTGTTTTAAAGCGTCACACTGATAATTAACTGCTTTGTTTTTGGTTAAGCAAAACAGTGATTAATCACCCTGCGTTTACTTTCAATCCCTTCTTCATTGTATCGACCACTATGGTATCCTCCTCCTGTCCCCTCTTGCTCAGGCTGAACAACCCTCAGCCATTCAGGCTCTGCTCACACAGGAGCCATTCGTAATTTTACACATTTGAAATTGCATTTAATCTTACAATTCAGTATGAAAAAAGAAATATTGTGTAAGTACCAAAAGTGAGAGTCTGCTCCCCCACACTGGTTATACGCTCTAACAAAAACTCCAGGATCTACTTGAAACAAAACCGTTCTTTGGTACCAGTGTTGAGCGTTCTCTTTTTTAAGACATTATGGTTGGGCTTTAAATGTTACAGAAGTTATTGTATTTTGTAATCAGTCTTCAAAGTAAACTAATGTGCATGAGCTAAGATAAGTGCAAGCTTCCTATTGCGCAGAGCATGTGCCATCTCATTGTCTGTCGAAAGACAGTTCTGAAAATGTCTAAGTGCTACATATGCAGGGTTGGGGTTTTTTCAAATGAGATTTTTATCCAATATGCCTACAGGCAACTCACGCTTCCATCAGCTGCAGTATCTGTAACCACCCAGTTATTCTGCTAACTGGTGGATTCCCAAAGAACAGATTTTGGTCAAATGAAAGCATAGTGAATGAAATGCTCTCAGTTCTACAAGTGCAAGCAGGCTGGCTTTTGCTGTCCGAAGCATTTCCAAAACCATTTTTAAAACCAAGGAAAATGAAAAAGGATTTGCTTTGTACCTTCAGGGGTAGGAGACGACTCATTTAAGGAAACGCAACCTGCGGTGAGATAGGCAGCTCCCGTCATAATTTCCTGCTACAAATCAACAGAACTTCATCTCTGGGTAACTGGAAGGATTCCTGCTTCATGTGTTTTTTTAAAAGTGAAAGAGAACAGAACTTCAGCAACTAAACTTTAACTACATGTTGTAGGCAGTGGCATTACAGAATGTTTTAGTTCTTTGCTTTGTAAGTGAAGTACATAGAGGTATGTTTGTCATCCTTAAAGGAAGCAAAGAGACTCAAAGATATAAAAATCCTTTGAATTCCTGCTACACCTTAGCTTTAATTTGTGAGGTACACAAAGACCAGAGTGAGGAGCTACTGCAGGCTGGTTCAGCGTGTTGGGATGGGAGGGTACCAGGAAAGAGGATTCTGTACAGCTCCAGCTGTGGAAGTGGCACAGCAAGCCTCGTGGTCTGTGCACCCGCATGCATAGAGGGGGAAAAAGATACGTACAGCTCAGTGGCTTGATTTCCTTGCTTTGATAGCACAGCTATGCAACAACCATTGCTGTTTCTTGATGCAGAGTTCTCTTGTTCATATACTTCAAGTATTCCAGACAATTCTTATTAAAGAATGAAACCAAAATTTTGCCCTCAGTTAACTTCTCACGCCACTAGCTAGCCCTTTGAATCTGATTATTTACTATTTTAAAACTTAGAGAGTGATTGCCAACATTTTCTTGTGCCTGGTCGAACTGCTTCTTGCTCTGTTACCCTTAAATGACTTCTTTCAAGAACTGCATCAAGGATTTCTGTTTGCTGCTAAGCTTTTCCATGGAGATATTATAGAGGATACATTTAGGAGAATGAACTTACTCCTTGGGGCCCATCACACAACAGAGAACCTTTTTTGATATTATGCGACCTAATGTCATTTTGTTAATTTTGTTTCAAAAATCCATTTCTACTTTAGTCCCTTCAGTTGACTATGGAACTAATTTCAGCATCAGATGTTTATAGTTATTTCTGCAAGAGGTAGGTATATGCCCTCGATGTTTTTCAACCATCTTACCTATGAATGTCAAAGGGAAATTTTAGTCTAATCTGTGCTCGGTCTTTCAACGAGTTATCTAAACTACCGCAAATTAATTTAAAACACTGTTACAGAAAAAAAATAAATTAGCCTATCTACAATGGCCAGCCAAATTAATCCAAACAATTTTCAGTGTAATACATCTAACTCACTTAAAAGCTCAACAAAGCCCAAGTGACTACAATTTTTTACTCATTTACTTTAGCATTTAGGAAAACCCCAAGGCAACCATAAAAGCAGTCAGTCACAAATTTCAGTGTAAAACGAAGTTCGTTATCCTCTACCTGCCAAAATCTCAGACGTACCACTTACTTGTAGGTTGTGCTTTAGTATCACCACTTTAATACACAAAGTTAAAAGAAAGTAAACACAGAAAATACTATCAAAATATATACTAAGTGGTATAGAAGGCAGTGATAAATCTGCAGCATACTGTTTAATCTTACTTTGCAAGGAGTTAAGTTTTCTGTTCCTGCGTGCTTTTAACCTGTGTTGCTCTGAAATTTGTGCTTTCTCTCACAACTCCCTCCAGAAGCACCACTCCGGCGCTCTGTTGTATTTCTTGCTCACAGATGTGTTGCTGAAACAAGTGACAATTCACACAAATTCAGTTTCGGCTATGCTTCTGGCACGTATTTTGAGAAACACAGCTGAGGAGCGGTGATGGCCGAGGCTCGGTCCAGGCCGGCTGCCCCAGTCCCCATCCCGGCAGGTGTCAGTGTAAGGCAGCGCTGCCAAAGGGAATTCCGCCTCCGCTGCAGAACTTGGAAGAGCAGCAGAAGCAGAAGAACAGGAGATCGCCTGCTTTTCTGGTACTATTCAACTATTAAACCTAGGAACAAACAGAAGCACTAATTTATTGACAAAGAGCCAGGATTTGGAATAGGTAAAATAAGGCCATATGGAGCTACGAGACCAACTAAGGACCAGAGATGATCCAAAGGTGTGAGGGTATACTTACAAATTTTCACAAAATTTGACCAGCTGTGTCCAGACAGCCCCCCATCACCCCGAAAGTTCAGTCACCTTCCCCCCCACCTCTTTTCTTCATACATATGGGGGGAAACCCTCCACATACAGACAGTAAAATTTCATTTTAATTTTCTTAAGATTATAAAGTATTCGAAAAGGAAACCTAAGCAGCAGAATAATACTGTACCGGCAACACTAATTTAACTTTGCACGCATCATCATCCCATCTTTAATTATGTGACTATATACCACTTCTCCCTTAATTTAGTGCAGAAGACAAACTGTGCTTGCTCAGGCAAATATTAAATATTTCTCTCACTGTTTAGAATTCTGTGTGAAATTCCCTACTTTACTTACTCCATGCAAAAACTGAGTATGGACCCATCCATTTCCTTGAGGCCTTTTATTTGCACTGCATCGCTAACAGTTTTCTTGCAAGTACTAATTACTTTATATGCCCAGTTCTCCCAAAACATACATTTACATTATGAATCCCATTTGACAAATCGACTGAGACAGAGCGAAACATCCCAAAACACAACGAACTGCTGGAAAAGTGGAACTGGGAGTCATGTTTACCTTTGCCTCTTTCCCAAGAGAAGCAAGTATTCACAACTCATACGAAGTTCAATTGCAGCCCTAACACAAATCTAGTGCTGTGCATGTCAAAGGACCCCTAACTGGACTGCTCTTTGCCTTGGTACTTGCCTGCCACGACCGACACATTCGCTGGGTACCCTGTGAAAAGCCCGTTACAAGGAGAGGACATGACCAACTTCCCTTACGGTCCTCTGGGGCTGTTGGGGTTTTTGGGGGGGGTTGTTTAGTGCACCAGCCACTTCCAGTGTAAATACAGGACTGTTCTTACAGGCAACAAACTCACAGCATAAACGTCCGCCACTCTGAAAATGAGTTACCTGCACACAGACTGAAGAGGCCCTGTGCTACAAGATCCTTATCTTTACATAACATGTATTAACAGAAGAAAATAAACAATGCTTGTACAAACATTTCCCAAATAACAAATGTTGAACTCTGCCACTTAGCTTTCTAATATGTTTGATTATTTCTATTAGTTCTTTCATTTTATTAAAAACAAATGCATTAATAAATGCCTTCAAACAAAGCATCCTTATCAGGATTTGAATCTGAAAATGCCAAGTTGATAGCCATCAGCACTCGTGTCACCAACTCCGCTACACTGGCAGCTACAGAAGATCACCTTATCCTGTTGGTCCAAATGCTAAATGCTGAATAGCCTCACGTTAAAGCACAGCCAAAGACAACATTATGGCATGTTCTCTGTTACATGTAGCATGTCCTGTGGATGTTGCATGTCCCATCTCTTAAGTACTAACTAACTGACTTAGTAGTTAAGTAGCCAGGAGACTAGCTACTGGAGCCATGCGAGGGGTCTCCATCTGGCCAGCGCTACTGCAGATGCTTTGCTCGTTCTCGCAGCTACAGCGTTTTAGTCAACAACTGGATTCTGCCTTTCTCCAGGAGGTGCTGGTTTCCCACGTGCTGCTAATGCCGTGTTGGTAGACCGACCACCTGCAGAACGGTCCAGAAATTTTGCCGTGCTATCAGAATTACACTGAACGATGTGAGAGTGGCATAAACGGTGTCTTTTAACAAAACAGCAAGAAACATCTCTCTACAGTTTTATCACCAGAATGGCCTTAAGGTTAGGGCACATCAAACGTAGATAAGAAAAGCTCTTTCATATTGGAAAGCCCTGAAGATAACGGTCAGCTTCCCTTATCTGTCTGATGACCTATTACCTCTCCTTCATACTGCGTGCTTAACTAAGAGCTCTTCTTTTTGGAAAAGCAAGCTTTGGAGTAGTTTTGGAAAACCACTTTTACGGCTGCAAGACCAAAGAAAACATTTTAAAAATCGCAGGAAATTCAAGGCAGACAATAGCTCTGTTGTTATTTTTAAACATCTTCCAAGCCATAGCCTATAATCTCTTTTCCTACGCCTACACCTCTCTGGATGCAAGATGAGAAAATACTGTACCACATTATTTGAAATATTGAAAGCCGTGCCAAAACTTTTGCAATTAAATGATTTATAGATAATAAAGCAACCGATACGTTATAGATGTTCAGAAGTTTCCCTACCGTAGCTGCTTACTTTACACAGCCTGGTCAAAATGTACCATTTTGGTAATATTTTAAAGGAAAAACAGGTCTTCCTTCTAAAGCTTTTCTATTTCCTTGTTATAATACATTTTTTTAAAAATTTATTTCAGTAAATATGATTATAAAACAAATAAACTCACTTTTAAAGAAGTGCTGATTCGAGCATATGATCTAATGTGGAATAATTATATCAAATGAAATTATGACTTCACTGATTCCAGTGGCTTTTTCTATAGGGCTTTCATGCTTATGTGAACTAAATATAGTGCTAATACATTTTTTTTTAATATCAAACCGTGGCAATACTTTTAACATCTTTTGCATGCAAGCATTCATAACGAAGTATTATTTTTTAATGTTACATGTAGCATAGAAGGAACAAAAATGGTGCAATTTTGTGGCTTTATTTCTACATAAAGGATAGAATCATTTATAGGATTTGTTAAGGCTATATTTATTAAAAACTCAAGACACGTTAAATTTTCAACTGTCATTTAATTTATGGAATGCAAGCTCACATTGCCTACAGGTACCACACAGAAATGTTTATTTTGTGAGGTCTCGCAAAAAGACTTTGAAGTTATTTCTAAATGCTATCTTAATGCAAAATATGCATTTCTGCAAATAAAACTGTTTTCTATGTTATACTGCAATAAAATCAAGACACACATTGTGAACAAGACTTTCAGACCAATTAGGCATACAATTACATGTGCAGAAGGCATGCACAATTGTGCAGCTAATTTGTGCACGAAATTACTTTGATTGCACATGCTAATTGGATAAATGTGTGTGCAAATGCCAGTAGTCATTCGTGCTAGCAATTATCCCATGCGCATACATAGTCATGGCAACTGCATGCATAAATTAGATGCAGTCTTGCATACCTAACCGGTCTTGGTTTTTAATCAGAAGTCCTTTTTTTCCTCTATGAGGTCACTTGAACACAATATTTCTGGGCATTTTACACGTTTCTTACCCAGATGAGCCAAAACAATGCACATCAGCATTACCAAGTAATCTGATTTTTTAATGAACAAGAAAAGGAAAGGAAAGGGAGTTCTTCTCTAGAGATACAGCACCTTCTATCTTCCTTTGACAAGGGAGAAGTTGAGAAATATGAAGTAGTATAAAACAGCAGGAACACATAAGTATACTTTCATGACACTTACCTGAATAAGAATTACAAAATTTTTTTGTAGCTCATAATTTAAAAATGAGCAAGTGTGAAAAATTGTCTGTATTCACATGGTGGTTTCAGGTAGTTCTAGACACAACTACCATGCTTGCACACTTATGTTCAGTGTTCACAGTCTTCAATATTGATATTTAAAGGAATTCTTCCACGTAAAAGCAATTCTTCCATGTAAAAGCAATGGATTTGAAATAAAATACATATCCATACAAACATATAGGTAGGAGCCCAAATCCTGAATGAATCCTTAAAAGAAATAGTTGTTTACATTATTTCTTTCAAATCTGAAGACCTCTTTAAACATACATACATAGATAGATAGTAGGAAACGCCTTTCAATAAGAATGGGCTACTCAAAGTTGAGTCTAGCAGAGTTTGAAATTCAATGGGAGAAAGGTACCATGAAGTCCTTTATATCCTTGAAAAATCCTAATCTAAACAGATATTGAGCAGCAAAGAAAAAAAGTGCAAGTGTAAAGTTTAGGCAAATTCAGTATTGTAGACCTACCAAGAACACTAAAGTCGAGTGCTTAAAAAGTAGTTGCAGGAATTTTAAAGATTTTTTTTCTTCATTCAAGCAAGTTTATTTTGCTAGCAGAAGGTATGTTATTATGCGTGTATTTTATAAATGAGTAAACCAGCTTCCTCCCTCAATTATTGTCTTCAGTTCTGGTCACAGTCTTTCAAAAAAAAAAAGGCACAAAACAGACCAAAGAGCTCTAGAGAAGAGCAACAAAAATGATCGAAGCTATGAAAAAAAAAAATGAGAGTGAAAAATAGGAAATTTTTCTTCAAAGTCCAGATGAGTAAGAGAAGACATAATAAAGAAATGAAACAGCAAACATTTAAGAAGGCAAACTAAGTGCTTCCATTTACTCTCGCAACGGAGGCACAAAATTGAAAGGAAGTACATTCAAAGACCAACCCTCCCCCCCCCCGGCTTCTTAAACAAAACTAAACTATAATTAATCTATGAAATGCACTGCCAACTGATACCATGAGAAACAAGGATCTTACCAGTATTAAGATGGATCTATGCACGTCTAAAAATTGTTAGCATCGGAAATTGTACCAATTAATTCTTAGGAAGGTTTTATATTTTTTTCCTAAAAACCTACATCTCTTCAAGGTAATTTTTTTTGGTTAGAAGATTATTATAAGATATCCTTTTAACAAAAAACACGTGGGTGCTTAATAGAAAGGGTTACTCTGAAATGCTGTCTCCACACAAATCCTGCTCTGGGTGATCAGCACCTTGGTAGCTCAGAGGGATGACAGCCCTGCAACCAAGACTTCCAGAGAAGCTGTGCATCTAATGGAGACCTTGATGCTAAAAATAATGAGTCTTAAAAGCAGTTACAAAGATCCAAAAAAGCACTTCTGCAGATTTTCGTATCAGCTGTGACTGCAACAGGACACTACAACACATGTAAGATTCACGTAATTGAGAATGGCACGCATAATCTACTAGCAGTTTGTCTTCTCAGTGGCTTATTGTTTGTTTTTCTAAAAACACAGTAGCTAGATCATTGCACCTTCTCCCCTCCCTATTTCCAGCCTCTTCTCATTCTGCCTCCCAATGTTGTCTGATGATGCTCTGCCTAACTCAAAATTACTTATTTTACATTTAAGCTAATCAGAAAACACTCTCCTTTGGAGTTATCTTAAAGGTCAAGAAGTTAGGGTAGGGTAGCATAGCTTACAACGAGATATAACACATTTCCATCACAGCCTCTCAACAGTCCTTACGCCTAATACATGGCACTTTCAGGACACAGACATAGTCCATCTTTTCATAAACCACAGCTTTCAGCACTCCTTCATCCACTCACCTCTACTTTAAAAAAGACAGAGATCTGAACCGAAACAAAGTTTTAATCTTCTGTGTAGATGTCACTAAATCTAAAGTTTCACTGAAAAATCACTCTAATCCTACAGTGACTAAAGAGCTTAAGAATTCCAGGAAGACACAACAAGCTTTCGCTTACACGGAAGGCTACGTGCCACTCATGAGGGAAAAGCGAATTCTTCGGCATCTGAACCCCGGAACAAACAACTGCTTTACTTAGTTCAATACAGTAATAGCAGCAGTGTGTTTGAGTCCACTGGAAAAGCACTGATCGTAAGTAATTTATCTGATAATCATACGGTGGTAATCAGTATATCCACACAAAATTTATTCTATTACTGCACACTAGCAGAGATTAATAGTTAGCAGGTACTTACAGAAATCAAATATTCTTGTGGTTGGATTTTTTAATTCCTCTGAATTAGTAGTTAAGGACACCGTAGCTGTCGTAACCAAGATTTAAAAATAGAAAAAACCATAATGATTAGCTAGCTATCATTCCTAAATGATGCATGTCCTAAAAACTAGATCTAACCTGAAAGGCTTAGAAAATGTCACTTGTAAATTAAGTGAAAACTTCTAAAAAACCCCCTTAAGTACGAAACACAGAATCTAGGTTTATGATCAAGATTCAAAGCACTAACATTCTCAGCACTCTCTGAGGAAAGAAAAAAAATGTACCTACACTGCTAACCAGCTGCAAAATTCTACTGTTAACTTAAAAGACAGAGGGAAAGAACTAGAACTAGCTCGAAACCAATTACATACTCACATTGTCCTGAGCAGAACCTTAAAATCATTCTACTTCCCTGACCAATGAATAGCCACTACTTTTCCAGAAAGGGGAGAAAAATAAAATCAGCAAAACTCCTCCCACCCCAACTCACTCCACACCTAGAGACATCAGCCTCTCATGTCTGATAATCCCCCGGCACATCATCACTTCTTGTGTTAGGAAAAACAACTAGACACTATTTTCTCACCATTTTCTCCAAACCATTCATGATGCTACAGGCCGCCTGCTAGATCTCCCTGCATTCAACTCTTCTGCAAGCTGCAGAGTTCTGGCCTATTCAGTCCATCCTTGTAAGGAACCCGCCTCATATTGCTGATTATTTTAGCGTCTTACAACTTTTCTGGTTTTCCAAAAAGCTTTTGGAAGTAAGGGCATTTCTGAGCCAAGATGTGACCTTCGTATCTAGCGAGGCCTTACGCTAGCAGGAGGGTATCTTTGGGTTTTATTTTCCGAAAGTTTTCCGTTTCTCTTTACGAGTGGCCACTGGACATCGCAGCAACACCGAGTTGACATTTTTAAAGAAATATCGAGACCTCTGTCTTCATGGTTAGAACTGAGTTACAACTACCAACCTGAAAGTTTATGAATGTTGTTTCCCCCTCTCACACACAGTTTTACTTCAAGTGTTTTTTCCTTAAGTTGAAAACTCTTGATTTTATGGGCTACGCAGCGGTAAATCTCTGGATAAGCTAGCCTCTGATACCTAAAGCTTGTGCGATTTTGGGCAGGTCACAACTTCCTTGTTGAGTTTTCTGTCCTCTCAGCTGGGGATAGTATGAGCCCTATTTATGAGGTTTGCAAGTGTGCACCATCCCACAGATGTGTACTAACAAGGGGTTATAAAAATACTATCAAACTAACAAACTATGCTATGAATTAAACTCCATAACGTCGAAAGGAGGTGGGAGAGGAGGTACTTGGATTTTGATAGCTTTTATATCATAATAAAGATGGAGGGATAGCAGTTTTGGAACTTGTTGATATGCATGGAACTCCAGAAGCTCCTGTTCTTTCACTGCCATGCATCCATCATGGCTATTCTCTTCCAAGACACAGAAAAATGATTCAGCAGAAATTGAAGTTCCTCATTTCTATGCTGCAAGGGCTCATTCTCATTTTCAGGGCAGTTCACAGCCTCAGAAAGATCGTTATTGTTAGCATGGAGCATTCCTGAAACCTGAGATGCCCCGCTGAGGACACTCCATCAACAAAATCACAGTTGTCCTGCTCTTGAGTAAGTGATGCTCTGCTGTCCTCACAGCATATTAGATTGCCCCAAGAAAATGTGTCCCGTGTCACTTAGTGCTTCTGAACTCTGAATTTTCAGTTGTTCGCTGAAGACAGTTCTCTTGCTTTTTTCTCCAGATGGCAGTGTTCTCTACGTGCAGTGGAGAAAGGAGGCCTCTGAAGTAGTCTTACATCTCTACTGGTAGACGGAGCCTTTTAAAATGTTTTAAATTCTTACACCTTTACGCAAAAATTTACATATTACAACTACTAGTCACAGTTCTAGCAGAAGTAGCAAAGAAAAACTCAATCCTCACCAAAGATTACATGAAACTATTGGCTTGGGTTTTTTTTTTTAAAACAGATTAACTTTTAACATTCCTTCCATGGAAATAATGTGAAACAATAGACGTAGTTAAAATAAATGTCACAGACAGATCCTGTGACTATTTACAACTAGAGCTGCAGCCATGGTTTTTCTTGAATTTTGAACTTCAAAGTGCTTTTGCAGAGAAGACAGACTAAGCATCTTGGGTTCTAGGGTTATGTTTTCAGTCAAAAAGACCAAAGAGAGTACGGAGAATTTGAAAGTGAAAAGGAGTAACTACGACAGTGGCCAACTGCAATCTCTATCCCCCTGTTGTTTCATATTCAGAGAACTCTGTATTTCTAAGTTTCAGCCCTGAGCCGTAATTGTGTACGTATCCACCTTCAAGTTTGACTAAGTTGCAGCATCTGATTTTGTTTTTTCTTCTGGAAATACGTATTAAGTGGTACAAAATGACATAGCAGTTCTCAGAGCCAAAAGTCATCTTCAGCAGTAGATATAAAACTTCTAAAACTATTAAAACAATAAATGATCTAAATGAATGGGGTATTTTACATTCCAGTTTAAGCAAGGCCTGCTTCTTTAGGCAATCTCAGTGGAAAGAACAGGAGGAGAGGAGAAGGCTATGTTTCAGTTTAGCTTCACTTCAGTGACTGCTGTTTCTCATTAACAGAAAATCTCTTTCAATTCAGCTCAGTTTCTTGCACTCTTTTATGTCCATCAGCTCTTTCCCAGTCTAAGCAAAAACAGTTTTGTAGGTTGCTGTAAAAGAGATTAAATCACCACAGCAAACAGTCTGGGCATTTTACCTTCATCTCCTCCAATTTCTCCTGAGAGACTGCTATTTTCCTCCACTCCTTTTTCAGTATACCTTTTCAGTAAATTAACCAATAAAACAGAATACATCTCTGCAACCAGAGCAATAATATTCAGAAATTACCACGTATTTTTAAGAGCAGAAATTCACTTTAAACGAGCTATTCTGATTTCTGTGTCACAGTCATAGAATTTCAGTCTTTAATGCCAGCAATTTGTTATATTGCTTGTATGGACTCACATACTTTACAATAAGGCAATTCAGACTTTTGAAGACTTTTTGAGAAAGAAAAGCCATCACTTTCTCTGGTTGCTTGTTTCACAGTTTTCAATTATGAATTTACTTTGCCTGAGGTTCTAGTCCTGGCTGTGTTTGCGTTAAAGAGACTTCAGTACACAAACCTTGATCCAATGAAGTTATTTGTTCACCAACAGTTATCCTATTAAGTTCTTCTTTAGTAGCTCAGCAAGCCAACCTTGAAGTCTCCAATTTACAGGTGCTTCTCTAGCCTGACTCACGTTTGAAGCTCTTCTCCAGGTTCTGTAAGTTCTTCAACACTGCTTACAATTAAGTACTAAAATTAATGAGAACACACTGCAGAATCAAAAATTAAAACATACTAGCCTCAGCAGTGCACAAAGTAATTTTTGTAACATGATCAAATTTATCCTACATTACACAGCATTTGCTGGGTGCTTCTGTTGGGTCATTACTTACATTCTCTTCAAAGCCTTTTCAAAGTCACTTCCTTCCTGGACATAGTGTCCATTCTGTAGTTATAATCTATTTCCCCTGTTCTACAAGAACACATTTGACTACAGCAGCATTAACATGTAGTTTATTATAATGGCCAATGCTTACCATTACAAGCTGTATTACTATGCGTAATGGCTCTGTCCTTGTCAATGCTTATTAAGCCATAATCATTTTGTCAGTGGTGAATGTTCTGAGCGGTAGTGCAATATTTACGTTACATTATTGATAAGAATACTGAAGAACATAATACTTTTCTATCCTACCAGAAATACTGCCTTCAAAGACTATTTCCCACTGTTAGCCCCTTAGTGAGGTCTCTTAGCTGATTTAAACCCATTCTACATGTGTTCTATTCATAATACTCTGGTAATTTGTGCTCTAGCAAAGCCAACAACTTGCATCTAATATGTATTTTACATCTGTACAAATATATTTATGAACATTAAAGGATAATATAATATTCATCTAATGATTCTTGTAATCCGTAATACAAAGCTGACTGCCAACAGGAATGGAATGGAATTCCCTACAAACTTTCTTTCCCATTCTTTGCCTGGGATTACTCAGATTAATCAGCCCATAAGTAATTCCAAACCATTCACAAACTCTACTGTCAAACGAAAACTAGAAATTAAGTCTGGTAGAAAAAGAGCAAATAAACACTTGGAAAGTATCTAACTTACAATGATAGGACTAAAAACTTGGAAACGTAATTACTAATATTTATTTCTACTGTGTATATATTTAAGTTTAAACAAGGTGCAAAAATGAATGTGTCACACTAAAGCTAAATCTATAGGCTAAGCTGATACATGAATAGCACTTAAGAAGCAAAGAATGCAACAAAAAATTTTTAGAAATACTGCAGACAAGACAGGTCACATAAAATTTGGCAAGAATAATTTTGCAAAAATTTAGGACTAAGAGTAAGATTTGAAAGCATTTTAAGAATAGACTAAGCTTCTTCCTAAAAAGTTCTACACATTTCAAGAAAAGCTCATGGGAAGCAAAGTCCTTGAGCTTGTTCTAAAATCAGAACTGTATACAGACAAAACGACTACTATAGATGAAATACAAACTGAACTACTGTGGCACTTGTATGTGCTACTCAAATGAGTATTAGCAAATTTTGAAAAAATTAAAGGAATTCTTCATGTGATTTAAAATGTACCTTTCTTCTTTTGACCAACTTTTGAGTTTTATATCAAACCTACTAAACCACTGCTATTTAATGGCTGCGTGTGAAGAAACAAACCTGGCGCATACACTGAGAGATCCGAGAGATAGTATTTTCATACACAGAAAAATAAATACCACATTTAAAAGTCTGAGAATTTTGTGGTATTTTTCTGAAATGTCTAAGTGTTCGGTCTCCTTATCTGAGTACTTACAAAAATGCTGCTGAAAAACAGAGTTAGTCAAATCCTACCCAGATGACAGTACACATCCGTGTATTTTCTCATTCTCTTTGATGAACACTGAGCAGACAACGCAGCCATCTGGTCAGGGAGAAAGAAATTGTGTAAAAATGAGATATGCGTGTGTAAATAAAAGATTGATGAATGAAGCCCTGAAAGCTGAGATGAAAGTGAAGCAGAACAGACAGGTAAATCATTCTGATACTTATGTTAGTGCTGAAATTATGTCCCTCTACTTTCTATTTTTTTTTTCTGCTGACAGCAGTGCAGGTGACAAAAAATACTTTCAATTTTGCTGCTGACACAAGTGCTGGAGGTTAGCAAACTGGTTTAGTTCTATTGCTGAGAAAGCACACTTAAGTCAGGAAGAAGTGAGAAAGTTTTGTTGCTTCATTTTTAATTACTTGCCATCTATCCACATACTAGTGTGCTGATCGTTATTTAGCTATGAAGCTCCAACTTCAACACTACCTACAGCGCAATCTAGGATGGCTTGCCAAAATTAAAGCTGAGTTTAGTAAAACATAATGGTTCTGAACCTGTTCACTTTAACTCAAGACACAAAGGGCTAAATGCACCTCTTGAACAGAGTTTCAGAAGTGTTTTTAAGCTAGATTCCTGCCCTGACAAGTCTCCGAATTTTCTGGTGTTACACTATGTTTAAATAAAACATTAATTTTAGCCAAAATAAAACTGAAATTAAACTAAAGCAACTCTTTACAGGCAAGCTTCAGCTACGAGCCCATTAGACTGAAAATGTAATTAGGATCATGAACAACTAGCTTAGAACCTGAAGAACCCTACCTGATGCAACTCCTATTCTATTTCAGCAGGAGATAAACTGACTCTAAAACCCACTTTCTTTGTCATCAGGTAATTCAGTGTTTCCCACTCTTCCTTCACTACAATTACTCTGTGTGACGGCTTTTAAATGGTAAGTTTACATTTTCACAAGGAACAAAAAAAGATGCTGGTATGCAAAAACCCCATCACAACTCATTTTTTCACGTAAGTAACCATCGTGAACTCTTGCGAACTTCCTGAAACAAAAATGAAAAGGATTATTTCCTTCAAGAAAGGAAGTGGCAAGCCACACAAATAACCCGTGATTACGTGTGAGTCACCTGGGACATTATTTAATATAACACCAAGGAGTTTATTAGACATTGCCAAAATAGAAAGGGACACAGTCACTACCCTGAAGAGCTCAACGCAACATAAGACAACACCACAATAAGCCAAACAGACAAGAGGCAGGCGACAACTGAAGTAGCAAGGGCAGGGGGCTGTAAAGCAGATGTGGCACAGGAGGAACAAATTTTGTTTTCCCCTGTTAGACACTGCAATAGAAGTTACATCTAGTTTAGCTAGTATCTTGAATTCAGACACATAATTATACTAAAAAAATACAGTAATCTTTTAAATCAGTTTTAAAATGGTATTCAAAGCTTGGGATAATGCATGAAAGGAAAATGAGGGAAAAAAGGACAAATTGGATCACGCTGGTGTAATTATGGTAAAAAAAGCATTAACAAAAACACCCACAGCACACAGGAATTGCAGGCAGTTGAAAGTTGTGCAACACCTAGAAGATTCAAGTAGGTAACAGCGCTAAGAAGAGGAAAGCAACGCAAAACTTGGTATCGACATTAATGAAGCACACAAAAACTCTGTGACCCAAGAGCCCAACACAAGCTGACAGACATGGTCAGCCAAAACACACTGCCATCTACACGAGCAAGAGTCTGAGTAAGAGCCAGCCATGCTTGGAAATCAAAGGGTACATGTGGGAATGAAATTTTTTTTGTGAAAGGAATTCTACTTTGGTTGTATTAAACCCCAGTTGATGTCAGGACCTCCAAGACTCCAATTCTCTAATACAATTTTTGTGGTCCTCAATCTCCCAGCTTGAGACCTCTTCATACAACTGAAGGTCATCCAGTTGGTCCTTGAAGCCTGTCCTACGTCTGGGAAGGGAAATTTCCAAGAGGTGCGTAGGAACTGAGCAAGGAGAGAGCAAATTAAAGGTGACTGGAGGAAGGATGAATACATTGGACTAAGTGATACTTAAAAGCTTGATAGCTAGACAATGTTTGAGCAAGAAGAGAGGCTAATGGGATTTATGAAGTCTGCTGCCTCAAGGATGGCAGTGCCTAAAGGCTGAAAGCGGTAGCATGGCTGAGCACTCCCTTTGCTCTTCCTCCAAGTACTGTGTTCAAACATGCGTTAAAAGCAAAAATGAATGAGAAACTAATGTGTCCTCTTCCCTTATTGGGATCTTTCCCTTCTGAATGAAAGAAAAAACCAAACCAAACCAAGTCAGAACCACCAGCACACATGCACACGCAGCAGCTTGTAAAGCTTTTTGCAGTTTTCTTTTTCTCCTTCACGGAAGGACTTCTCCTATCCTCCTTTCTGCTCACTGGCAAAAGAAAAATACAATAGAAGCACTATGAATAAGGTTTTTTTTATTTAGCTGTTTTTTGCAGAGTATACAGTAAGATCAGAAGTTCCCCAGAATTAAATGCAGCCTGGGTAGAAGACTGATTAAGTAGAAAACCTAAATATTTTAATCTGATACTACGTATCACTTGCAGATAAACGTATTTTGATTATTTTGAGCAACTGCTTTCAAAACAGTATATGTTGTTACAAACGATGCTGTAGAAACGTATTTTACATTGAAAGGTTTTGTGAAATTACATAATCTGTAAAAACTGAGAAATTTGGCCTCTGTTTGCTTTCCTTCCGTTCCTCATAGTTATTATTGTCTCATTATACAGTCGTTTGTACAATGTTTTGGCAGACATTTACTATTGCATAAATTAAAGTCACTGAATCCAGCTTTGCCTACAGGTCTTTATGAAAATACCAGCATCATTTTTATTTTAATGTCAAAGTTTGTCAAGCATTAAACTGATTGATTTTTCATTATGCAATTCAATAGAAGAAGCAATCTCCAGTCTGCATGCAACATTACTCTGAGAAAAACACGCATCTTTGAAAAATCCTTCCTGCTTATACTTACAAAAAACCCCAAACCTCTTCACAAAGCAACTATGTTTTAAGGCTGGCTTCATACATTTTATTAATATACTAGCAACAAATACTATGCTGTAATTCAATTCTGTGAAAAAGAATGACTTTGTCTCCAGCGATCCAAAAATTCCAATAATCCTTTAAAAACCTTTCCAAGTGACTTTATAAGAAAAATATCTATTGATTTCAATAAGTTTAAGCCCTGCAGTGTGAAGCTACCATAGCCTCCACACCACCAACCAGACTCAATACTGTACATGCTCCTTCAGAGAGCAGCGCAGCACTGGCTCTCCTGGAGGAAGCCTCTCTTAGCCCAGCACTGTGGAGATGCCAGTCAACTTCAGAGAATTTTGCATTTCTTCCCAAAATCACTAAGGATAACAGCCACAAAAGTGCCTAGAAGAAACTCAAAACTTACCTCAAATTCCTCTAAAAATCCACAGAATTCCAAAATTTACACCCAGAGTTGCATTTAGTTTTCCCTGTGCAGGACGAGCTGGTCAATGCTGGTTCATCACTTCAGCTCCTACGGAGCTGAAAACAGAGAGTACAGGCTGAACGCTGAGGTGCCGTAACAGCACCTTCCACTTGGCAGCGACCATCCTTGGTCAGAGAAGCCATTATTTAATGGACTGCAAAGCTTCAAGGGATTCAGAGGAGCCAGCCAAAAACCAAAGACCTTTGCTCGTGCTATCCTCAAATTTGGTTTACTTGTCTGTGTATTTTCAAGAAGGATGTGACGAGGTCAAGTGTAACCACCTAGACAGAAGGGGGATTTTATCTCCTTCTGGAATAACTGAGTATGCAGAGGACAGAAGAGGCATCACAAATGCAAGGTAGGTGGGAGAGCAGCGCCAAGTCCTTCAGCACAGCAGCTGAGAGGAGCATGGAGCAGAGCCATGCAGACCTCCTGCTGCTGGTGCCACAACGCAGGCCAGAGAGGAGCCAGGCCATGCCACCGGCAGTGCCGGCCCTCAGCCCCACGGCAGGAGCAGCCACCATCAGCTTCGTGAGGACGCCGCCACAGTCCGCCCGCAACTCCTCCGAGCCCAGAAGTACAAACCATTTTATCACCTCTCACCAAAATTTATTCCCACCACCAGGAACACCCCATGTGTACGTCATGGAGGCAGGGAAACAGCAGCACTTGTAATACTTTCTTTACCTTCTATTCCTTCTCATTTATTATTCAAGTATTAATCATTGGCCTAGCACCATTAAACCTCCTTGATCATGTTTGACTCAAAGATTAAAGTGTAGAGCACACAATGAAAAGACCAGTTTAATTAAACTGGGATACGTTACAAAGCATAGAAATAGAGCTCTACAAGTAGGCGTAATTCAGGCTGCAAAAAGGTGAATTAAAGTAAGAAGGTGCACAATATGGTCACAGTACATACACTGTATTTGTAAGTTAAGTACAAAAGGACATGAGGTGAAATACTACCCAAAACAGGGGCAGAACACAATTTTAGGAATTCCTTGAAGTGTACTTCATTCATTTTTGTGCTTACTGATTTTTGTTACAGGTATCTCACTGCTTTTAAAATTTTTCTAGACAAGAAGATCATTTTTGCAAGTAAGATATTACAAATGCTCAGAAAAAGGCTGGTAGGAAAAAATCTATAGAATTCATTTCCATACTAAAGAGATGACACGGAGTACAAAATTCACCAGTTATTTTGCACTTCATAACCACAAATAAAGCACCCATTCATATTTGTGGTAATAAATTGATAGGTGAAGTGCTGCCTAATTACCCGATTCATAAGCAGTGCCACAGAATAAAATTTGGGTAAGATTCTGACCACTCAGTGTCGTAACTCCAAATAGCCTTCAAGGAGGACAGTATTTCAAACTTCAGATCTCAGTTTTGTGAGACTGCTGCTTAATTCGGTCTTTTTCCTTTTTCTTTCTCAAAGGGAAAGGATGAGCTTGGCTCTGTTAGAAATAATCATCAATAATTAAAAAAACATCTTTAGTGCATGTAGCAGTATTTCTCAGATTCACTGGACCATGGACAAAACCTAAAAGTTAACGTCAGGTTAGAGTAACTTTAACATTATTTTTAATTTAATAGCACAGTCAAAAGCACGTTAGTACAAAAAAATTATGACTTGCTTTATGTCTATAAATAGGTAACCTACTGAATTATTGCACAGAATGTTACTGACATTAAGTCCTAATTAAACAATGAAGCAATATGCATTACTATCTGCCAGCAAAACATGAACAGTCGGAAAAAGATTTTTTTTAAAAGTCTAATTTTATGTTGTTTTTCTTAAGCAGCAAACAAAGAGTTTGTGCCGATTGGCAAAACCTTACTTGTGAAACATAGAAAAGTCAGAGATGGAACATGAGACCCGGCTAACAAAACATCTGTTATCCCAATCACGTTATAACAGTTACATTTGATTTTTTTTTCTCTGAAAATCGTTTGCACCTCTCCTCGAGTATTACTACTATCCACTTTTACAGTTATCGTTAACACTGCTCATTTTCCTTCTCAAATACATTACTTCTATATTTTACTGACCTCTCAAAAGGCTTCAGAAAATCTCTCACTGTTTTGTATCTTTTACTACGACATTAAAGGGAAATGACTCAGCCAAGTCCACTGAGGAAACCAGCGCCAGAGCCAAAAAACCGTATCCGTTTCTCTTGAATCCCAAGTCTACACATGACCCACTGCTTGTTGTTACTCTTCATTTGAGCTCTGCTTTATTAGACTTGTGCACACGCACGCCATTTCAGACGTCACTTCAGAGGTGACCCTGGAACAGGCCATCCAAAGAGATCTCACACAAACCAATTTTTAAATGTGTACTCTATGCAGGGCGCATTTCAAGGGGTATCTTAGCACATACAAGTATGTCCTTAAAACATAACTGAGAGGGCTGTTAGCTTTCACCATGCTCACATTTTCATCTTAGATTCAGACTGGGAGTCTGGAAGTAATCTGAGGTCTCCTGGCTTAAAACTTCTATACAAAGGCAAGCATCACGTAGAGGTGTCACCAAAACAAGTTCTTTTACAATGGCTTCCTTAATAGTAGATAACGTTTTTGACTTTTTCATACATGCATATTATTTTTTTTGTCTTAAAAACGTGTCATGTAATACTGAGTAAATAATTTTTTAAATTAAGTTTTATGTATGATTTCAGCATCCAAATGGGGAGCATGAAAATACCACATGACTTAGCTAATAAGTTCCGGTAAGAATCATCTAGTGGATTCTCTCTGAATAATCTATAGTCTAAAAATAATTCACTGAAGGTCCTTAGCTAGAGCTTACACAAATGTTTGCACAGGAAAAAAGGCTGAATTCACTGGATAACTTATTCACAACAAAAGACTCAACCATGACTTGCAGTGACTTTCACACTACTGAAAAGTTCCCAGAGCGGAGCAATGTTTCGTTACGTTGGTCTGACAGCTGGTCTCTCATCATGATTAAATGCCTTTCCCTTGGGTGAGCTCCAGAAATATGCTCGGGTTTGAAGCAGAACAGAATCAGAATTCCATACTGGCCATTACAAAGTTTCTTATGTATGCAGAGTCTAAAGCAAAGCACAGGAGTGTCTGGATTTGTGATTTTTTAACCTTTTTTTTTTTTTTAAGAGAGAAGACTTTTGTAAGCTATCCTCTCCTAGACTCGAGTTTTCAGTCAGTCAGCAATTAATAAACTTGTTCCTCAGTCTGGACATTCGACTTAGGTACAGAATACCAGCTTACCAACAAATAGCAAAACCCGGTTTTGTGGCTTGTAAACTAGGCCGCGAGGTATCAATGAACTGCAGTCTAGCACGACATTATCCAGAAGTTTTATCATTGTGCCTTAACTAACCTAACAGCTTCAGGACTGAGACAACAACCACTCCCAACAGAGAAGCATTTCTTCGTCTGCCTCCATGCTTTGAGCAAAAGAAAAGAAATGAGGTAAAGCTACCAGCACTCAACTGGAGAATAAGCTTCCTGAAGCTGGAGCTGCAAATAAGCAGCTATAAAAGCCGAGGCCACATTTGTTAGCCACCAGTGGTGACTGCTATCATGCAGTAACACTTCAGAACAGAAGCCGCTTCTGTTTGAGAGGACAGATGGACACGGTCCACTTACTGAAGTCTTAACCATACAGAATGGACAAACAGCATTAAAGTCTTCTCCACAGACCCAAATATATTCTGAATTATGGGGTGGCACTTCAGAAGGAAGTACGAGATTCTGAAAATCTGTATCTGAAAATGTGGATGTTCTGAGACTTCCTAAAAATCAGCATTATCTGTATTAACAGCACAACCACCTCACACCACGTCTCTTACGGTAACCAAAAGATTAGACCATCACTAAGAAAGTATTTAAGTTCTACTTGATGCTTGAACCTTTTTGAGTAAAAAAAAAAATCTGACACATAATAAGGAAAACTAAAATCAAGTGAAGCAGTATATTACTGAATTCAGTATTCTGGCCAGTTATAAAACTTGCAACACTCTCAAAGAAGCTTTTCCCCAATATTGAGAAGACACCTACATAAAACTGCCACTTGAGCAGCATTATATACACTGGGAGTCAACCATTGTCTACTCAAATACATCGGAGACTTGATATACACTCAGGTTGATACCTTACATCTTTTTTGTCAATGCATGCAAGTAACTTAAAATATACTGTCTGTTAGGACTGCAACACAAAAAGTATTTTCTATTAACGTCTCCTCTGATCAGAACTCCCATGCAGTTAACAGCTGCATCTTCCCGATACTTTACTGTCAGCTTTCTAAATCTCAAATGTCACTGAGATTTACAACATTCCCGCCTGGCTCCCCACCCAGATTTTGAGGAACCAGTCACTCTTATAAACAGGAACTGGCAGCCTGTAAATAAACATAATGGTAGAATTGCTAATAAGCTTTATGTCCACCAAAAGTAATTTTTTTGCTAGGTATGAGGCTGATGACAGGAATTCCACACAGCTCACCATTTCCTACTACTTACCTCCACAGCTGAAAGTATCCTCCTGTGGTAACTTTTTATCACACTAAAAAAGTTAATTCTCGAAATCACAGACACTCAAGATTTTCATCTGACTACTGAAGCAAGCTTATCGTTAAAGTGGGTTGGAATAAATGAACATTTTATATCAGTGTCTTAAGCTTCCAGTGTCACAACTGGTTCTACACCTTACCAAAGACGCTTCACATTACTACTTACCCAAGGAATGCAAGCAACTGCCCTGCCATCACAACTCTCCCACATATTTTGAACAGTTTTGGTAATAGCAGGTAATCCTAACTGTTGGACATTCTATAGTGGTTGATTTCTGCAAAAAGTTTAAATGATAAGCTTTCGTGAGTTAATAATTTTGTCATTATACACACACACAAAGCTAATTAACACTATCCGAAAAACTTTCTCTTAAGAATTGTATACACACAACACAAATCAATTAAGTTTCACGATGTGACTCCCTTAATCGGAAAATTAGCAACTGCGTTAATTGCAGTCACAGAAACCAAAGGAAAAATAAAACAGGGCATCAACAGCACACAATCCACCAGGATCTGAAGAGCTAATTGATAATTCATGGGTGAATAGAACATTCATTATGGCAGAAAAGCCAGGACAGACCTCTGGAGCAGTTTACGGTAGTTCTGACACCAGAATTTTTACTTTTTAAGGGGATGACTTGCTACTGATATAAAATTCTCAGGTAAATAAAAACCTAAAGTGTACTGCAGAGGATAATATAAAACATCTACCGTAGCAACTGACTGAGCAACAAAATACACAATAAAGAATGGATAAACATACCCACAGATAAACAAAAAATAATTCTCTTATTTGTACTGCAAAGTCCTCAGTGCATGTGCCGGGTTTTACTCCATTTATATGTTATTCCATTCTCAGTTAATTGCTGTTGCCTCATTCCGAAAAGCACACGTGTATTTTTCCCCCCAGAGTCCATAACCTGTTAGAAATCGTGTAGAAATCTCACACAGCAAAAGGGGAAATAAAAGCGCAAGCCTCAGCTGATCTCAGAGCATGAAGGTTCTGACAAACAGCCCCCATTTTATCCTCCTCCTCCCACTCCACCAATCCTGCTTTAGCTATTTCCATCTGTTTGTCTCTCCTTTCTTCTTTCCACCACTCAAGAAAAGCAGGTAGCTTGCATGTTTTCCCCACTCCCAGCCTGGAAAAGTATTGAAGAAATTAATTTTATCCTTTGAACAGATGAGATTATGGACTGTAAGTGACCCAGTCTCTTATTTGTGAGAACAGTATTTTAGTACTTCTGACTTGTCACTAATCAATATGTTACTAGCAAATTGGTCTTGAAATTAAGCTGTTGCAACTCGTATTGCTGATGTAAAAAGATCTGGAGGGGAGAAAGGGGCCTAAAATACAACAAGAGCTGAAGCGAAAGGAGCCACACAACCTCCTGAGCACAGAAAGTGAAATTCATACCAGCTACATAAAGAGAATCTTCAGATAAACTCTGGCAAGATTTGGAAGCGTATGGAAAATACAATACAAAAAGATAAAAACCTTGAAAATTCCCCAAGTCCTCTTCAGAGCATTTCAGTGAAATGGCACAAAACGCGTGCTCCATCACATGTCCACAAAGGAGCTGACAGCGCCTGGACATTTCTGAATCAGCAAGTCTAACACGAAGATATTATTTTTCAGGGGTCAATTTTCCCATTGATGCAAGGAGGATTTACACATGCAAGTCCCATTAGCATTAATAGGAGTTACCTACATAAATCCCCCTGCAATGATAGGAGAAAAGACCCCATAGTCTGCAAGGATCTAAGTTCTAATGATTACCTGTCAAATGGCCCTAAGCATCATCATCACCAGAAAAAGCAGACGTAGCAGCTTCATGGCTGAAAATACTTCCAAAGGAACAGTAACTAATTGCAGTCACACAGATAAGGCAATACAACAGCAGAAGGGAAAATGACACAAAATTGACTGTTTGAATATTAAGAGTTAATCTAATTAACCAAGTTAAAAAGAAAGTACTCATTAAAAAAGGAATTCAAACATATCAAAGCACTCTTTAGGAAAAAAAAAAAAGGTGTGAATATTGTATGAGCTCCAAGGTGCTTGAAGGATAATACAGCTACTTGTTTAAAAATTCAATTAACCTTATCTTTCTTTAACTTGATTTATTAATAATCCTACAGATAAATTGCCAGTTTTTAAAAAGTCATGTTATCTTTTGAATACATCCTGTATGACAACCCTTAAAAGCTACTTCAAATAAGCCTAACCCTCACTTTATATGGTTCAATCATCTAATGCAAGAACAAAATGCAGCTCAACGCATGATTTCTGTAAAATACAAAGATCAACAGTCTTACCTACTGCTGTAGCAAGTGAGCTATTGGGTACTCAAGCACCATCGGAAAAACATTTTATGTTTCCATTCACTACACGAATGAGACATGAAAACAGTTTTTAAGCAATCAATGTAGCGTAAACTCATAGCTCACAACTTGTAGATTATGCTGTCTTATCTAAAATCAAATTTGCAGTATTTCCAAACTTTGCTTCACATGCACGCGAAGCACTAAGATGCTACTTTATATAAACTTGCTTACTTGTATAAACATACTGTCAGACATGGTAACTTCAATCTTCTTCCAGATGTTTGCAACCTGCTCTAGGCTAACCTGCTTTAGCAGGGGGGTTGGACTAGATGATCTCTAGAGGTCCCTTCCAACCCCTACCATTCTATGATTCTATGTCAACACAATGAAAGCAGACAACAGAATTATCAGGAAGTCCCAGCTAACAAACGAACTGTTTTTCTTTTGCCATTGAAAGAAAACACAGAAAAATGCGCTTGCAAGCAAACCTTTAATTTTCATCAAACAATTTCCTTGTAAACATAGAAGATGAAAAATTCAACTATGATCCCGATTATTGAAAGACAAACAGGGACGAGGTCCTCCACTTAGTTCTTTTGCAGATCTGCGGATGTTAAATACAATTACCATATATGCATGCTTTCCAATACACATAAAAATTACTGCTAAATGAAGAGGCAGCCTGCTTATTACTATCTATAAATAACTGCTCAATCACAAGCATCCAAAGACAACTGTTGTTTAACATTGGAAACATTTCAACCACATATTTCTCTGAGGACTTTGGGATTACACACACAGCGGTACCTATCCAATAAACAAAGAATGTAAACACGAACAAACCGGTTTTTGAAATGCAAATTGGACAATGTATTATGATGCAAGACGAAGTGAAGTTAACAGTATCAGTTATGCTGTAAAAAAATAAATAAATCAACCTTTATGGCATGAAGCCATTTCAAAGGCAGGCACGTGCACTGCTAAACTTACAAAAGTCTGGATGTGTCAAGTTCAGGCAGGGCTGAATACTCATTATTCAATGGCATTTTTTATTTATGCACAGTATTTAAGGACTGCTAGAACTGTATCTACGTTCATGTAGAAATCTAAACACCGACTCAGAATTGATCTCTATATTTACATATACTACTGATCTATTGGGTGCACGTTGTAAGGTAAATCTTGAAGTAAGTGCCAAATATTCTTCATCATCTGAATATCTAGTTTCAAGCGTTGTTCAGGAGAAGCGCAAGTTCATTACAGTCATTTACAACAGCTTTCTCATTCTATAATTTTTCATGAAAACTAGGCTTATAAATACTTCAATAAATTTTATTGTATAAATGCTTTATCATTACAAAACGTGTAATTTACAACTATCACATTAATTTTAATCCTATTAACCGGGATCAATACAAACCTTTGGAATTATCAGCTGAACCTTCTCCCCACCTCAAAAAACCTCAATTAATGATCATGTAAATTTCTCAGACACCATACTTCAAAAAATTAACTACTGGCTTTAATTAAAGGCCCAAACACTACAACAAAATCAGGTAAACTAACAACAGGTATGCTCCATGTATTATGTTAAATTTTGCTGGGAAATCTAGCATTAAGTTTAAAACATGCTATTTTCCTGACTACATTAAATTAAGTCACTAGTGAAAATGTGTGATCTATTAGATCTTATTAATAAAAAAGAATGTAAAATAATTTCATTTGAGGAACAGCTATTGGATTATATTTGTTTCTAAATTACGGCATCAGTTTCAAAACCATACCAGAAATTTTTCACTACCCAAATTAAACATGACGCTCGTTACATATTCTAAATCCACTCCAGAACTGTCAATATCATTGCCTTTAACTTCCATTCATAAAACCACTCTGAAGGACGGATTATGAAGCTCACCTTCAACGGTTTAATTAGCACAGGTCCAATGATTTTTAGCAGAACTGTGATCCGTTGTATTAGAAGATCATCTTCTGATTGGTAAGCAAACCTGCATATTTTTTCTTTTGATTAGTTTTGACTTGTTGCCTATTTAAAAGATGGAGGATTCCTTCAAATTCTCTCATGAATTTTAGCATTTTAAATACAAATGCTTTGTTCTATGCTTTTGTTCAGCTACAAACACCCCTGGATCTGGTGGATCTATGACTATTTAGAAATGTCTCAGCTATCAATGAAACTATTTGATGAAGAAAGATTATTCAAAGCTAAGGAAAACAAGGTAATTGCAAATAATACGGCTATGTGGTTTTTAAGCCTCTTTTTCTCACCCTCCCTCCCTTACATTTTATTTTGGGTCAACCTCCTCTTTTACTAAGAAAACAGCGCTAATTCATTCTTCATTATCTTCTTTCTTAACAGCAGTACTACCTCCACTACTGCTTTCCTCAGTTGAAGGTTCAGGTTTTTTCTCTGGTGAATTACTGAATGCAGACTCTTCTTCTGCAATCTCATCTTCATCATAAATAATATCTTCTGGATTTGGTGGTGGTGGGCAAAATTCCTCTGAAGGAAACATTTCTTGGAAAATAGTCTCAGCCTATTCAGAAAAAACAGCATAAAATAAACTTTACCTTGAAATGTAATACCTTGCAGCAATATTTTAAAGATATCTAAGATTAACCTCTGTTCTTTCAAATCAATAGTGATTTAATACTTTGACAGTATTGTGAACACACGGGAAATCCATTCCTTCTTGCAGTCCTCAAAAAAGCAATCAATCCTTTCACATTGTTCTACTAGGAAGGCCACAGCACAGAGATTTTTCAAAAATGCTGGTCATTCTACATTGTACTGAGAACAATGAAGATGATTTTTTGCAAGCAAGATGATCTTTTCCACTACAAAAGTACCCCTAGCTGCAGTCAAATGCAAAGCATGGGAAAGATCTTGCCTCTTTCCAGAGAGACGAATCCATTTCATACGACAAGGAAAGCCAGGAACTCGTGAATATGTACAATCTGCATCATATCCATAGGGCATTCCTTCTTACATTTAGAAACTATAAAAAGAATTCAATTTCTGTTTTTCTGAACAGCTCATAGATAGCTCAACTGAGAACTAGTCTCATCTAGTGAATATTATAATTGAAAATATATACATATTTGTATACATTTGTAATTTATTTAAAAACCATATATATAATTTCAATGTATTGTGTGCGTACACCTACATGCACAAATTGTGCCTTTCTTAAAAGAATTGTATAACCAACTTTTATTTAGATAAAAAACCAGTTACTTACAATATAGCTCAAGGACTTAACTTACGGCACCTGCTCTTTATGCCATCAAGGTTTAGGAATTAAGTACACAGAAAAAGCCAAGCTTTTTGACCATTGCAATGGAAGACATTTAAAAGAAACATGTTCTTGATAACATCAGGGTAGTTGTTACTACAACTACTGTTAAAATAGTTTTATGTGTTCTTGTTGAAATAACCTATCCATAGGCTTATCTTAAAAAAAGCTAGAGACTCTCAGGAATTTATTTACTGAATCAACACGCACTTCATATTTCCATAAAGGTTTTCTTTTCTAAGTCCTTAAGCTTCTAAGGCAAAAAGAGACAACCAATGCAGAATAGTTATGTTTTGGGTTTCTAAAAAGGCAAAGGAATATTGCCTCTTGATTTTGTCTATTTAGTAAACTACGCCCTAAAGACGACCTGTGATGCGAGCTCCCACATCGGCAAGAACGCATTTAATCTTTATATTCATACTGCTACCAGACACTGCGCTGAAAAAGCTGACAGTAGGGTCAGTTAATGCCAACTGCAAAGGCTGATTACGTGATGCGGATTCGCGGACATGAGGGAATTGTTTTCAGATTAATACATCATTGAGCATGTACCAAACAGCTTTCTGTGATAAAACTTCACTGCCCACCAGCAGCGGATTTGTATCACAGCATGTGGATGCAGGGCTCCATTATTAACTGCTTAAATGACCCTGTCTACTCTCAGTTCAATTTAATTTTTCATTCTGCTACCTAAATTTTACTCTTCCGTACCAATGTAAAACTGTTTAAAACTATTTATATTAGTGTACAAAAAAAACCACACCCCTGTTCTCTACTTCAAAAGCATGGTTTTGTAATTTGAAAACCTTGCTTAGTAACTCTAGGGGGTAAGGGGGCACAAATACCCTCCAAAAGGTTCACAAAAGTAAGTTTCTGAAGGTAGGAGAGGGACTTTCTATTTTAACTCTGCACTTGTCCTTGAAACTCCAAAAATATTCTTACACTATTATTAAACAGAACACGGAAAAAAAGTGTCATATTTTGAACTAAATACATGACAAACTAGAGCAGACAAACATTTGCTATGTAGTTCTCAACAATTATTCAGTCTCCAATTAGTCAGCGAATATCCACTTCAAAAATGGACAATTATGAGATTGAACATGGAAAGAAATTCTCAGTATGTTATGTAGGACATCATGACATTGATTGTAATTGAACAATTTAATGGTATAGCGTGCTTTCAGGTCTACCAATTTTTTAAGTTAACCTGACCCAGCTGAAGTCATGCAGAATAACCAATAATAAATTAACAGCTCTTTCATTATAACACTTTGATACTTATTGTGACTAATTAAGTTAGTAAATAGTTCCTTCAATATTGAGTATTTAAGTGTACCAGCCTTCAGTGTGTATGTTTGAATTAAGCATTAAAACGTAAGCATGTAAAGCACTAGCATAACTGTTTGAAGTTGAATAAAACTACGCCTTGTTACTGTTTTACTGTATCCCAGCTATGCACCTTGATGGCACGTCAACAAGCTGTGTGGTCTTTCATAGCAACTCTTCCAGAGAACACTACCAAACTAACTGTAGTTTGAAATACGATACGCTTGAGTAACTCCGAAATTCTTCCAGATAGACAAAAAAATGTAAACAGGTTAAAGGACAAACACTTGCATGACAATTTTAGTGCTTCCTCTTACGAACATGAAGATGCCTCAGAAATGTGAAATACTTCAGGGAACATACTACTTTGGAACATGATAATTAATGTCAGGTTGTAGCAGTGAAAAAAATAGAAAACTAGAAGCCAGATGCTTTGCTTGATCCAAACAGAGAATTTGCAGGATTCGTAAATGGCACTTCGCATTTTATTTAGCCTACCCTCAGGGCAAGTAAACGCAGACATCAAAATTAATTCAGTATTATACTAGGACTTTAACACTAAATTAAAATAAAACCAGAATGAAGTCAATTGTATACTGAGCTGTAGATGGATAACCAGCTGTAGAGGTTGTGGTGTCTTGCCTTGTAAATAATGTATCATCAATACAATCAAACAGCATGACATATAGAAGTTAGTAATACTATTGGTAATGAAAACATAAATCATGGGAAGTAGCATTAAAACAGCAAACACAGAACAGCTTGGAAAATTGAATCTAATTTCTCTACTCAATCTCTAAAACTAATATACACAACGGTTTTGTGTTTGTTTTTTAAAGTGTTCTGATCCATGAATTTATAAATATCTCATGTTCGGATATTTCCATCCCGTTGCTAGGAAGACGAAAGTGATTTGGGGGAAGGCACACCAACTTATATGTTATCTCCCTCCCCCACTTGTCTAGAAGGTACCTGTGTGCTAGAAGGGAATGTGTATTCCAACTGTGAGTTCTGCTTTATCTTCAGCCTATTCTTCACTTTGTTTTCTCATGCGCTCCTCACTTCTCTTTTCCCTTACGACTTCTAATTATAAACATGTTTACACCACAATATTTTTCACTCCAAGTAGTGATCATTTGTTTCAAAACTTAAAACAGGTTCAAAAAAATACAGCTTCTATCTACTCTTTCTGAAAGGCAGTGTTTTAGGCTCTTGACTACTTCTCCTCTGAGATCTGCTTCTTTAACACCTACCTCACCGATGTTCACCAGATTTAACACAAAGTCTAACTACAGCACCTAGAATATTTAAACACAACTTGATCTATAATACCATTACACATTGGTAAGAAAAAGAGCTCTTAAGGTAAGACAAAGCTGAATGCTGGAAAACGTGGCTATTAGAATTAGAAATAGGCTGGGGTTTAAGTGTATTTTAACAGCTTTTAACTTGCACTGTTTTAAATAACAATTTAAAAAATCTCATTTAGAAAAGAACTCATTTACAATTTAAAACTGCTACCATAATAACTGTCTTGCATTATTTTTTGTCTTTGCAATTCTTTATCCTCTTGGGAGGCAAATTATTGCCTTGTTAAGCAAAACAAAGGGTACTACTAGCCCTTAATTATACTGTTCTGACCCTACAGTTCAGGCTATGTCAGCCTTTCCATTTTAAAAACTTATTTTAAGAGGTTTATGACTTAGTACTAAAAAATCCCGCAACTGGCTAGATGACGGCATGCTCTGTCTCTGAAGACAGCCGTTAAAAAAACAGCTTTAAAAATGACTAGTGTCAGTTAATCCTACAAATATGTACAAGTGTTCTCATATTATAGCTCAGAAAGCGCCCTGTCACCACAGCGACTGCTGTGGTAGATTTGCCTAAGAATTTCTACTTTCCTTTATCAGGTGAATCTCTGAATGGAAGAGCAAAGGAGAAGCATTCCTGTAGTTGTTGTTTAGATCACAAACAAGTTGTGATCTGCATATTCGCATGATCATCTTTTGTTCTGCTCAACAGTAGTGGGGAAGGCACAATGAGAGGTATGATACGAAGTTATTTGTGAATTTCTACATAACTACACTTGAAGATCTGGTGTGTCTGCATGTTCTGCCTATTGCCAACACCTAGCGTGGCTATTTCACAATTTCTCTTTTCTTTAGGGAGCCTTCACATTCACCTCCAATTTCAAAGCATTAGTAGTTTGTCTTGAGTACTAGTATATTATGCCTTCTACTAGGCAAGTCGCAAGTGGTTCTCAGTTTAGGATTCTAGTTAGCAGGAACTAGATATGTAGATACCCAAATACTGAGAACTAAAAATCAGAACTGGGTGTGATTTTGTGCCAAATACTACCTCAAGGTCTGAATAAAATGGCATTCCCCTCAATTCCTTCAGAGACACAATTACATTGTATTGTTTTAATACAGCGATACTAAGGCACTGAGAAGGTAAACTGAGACAGGTGGCTTAAGGTACCACATTAGTAATTATGCTGGGTCTTTTTCCCCAACAGGTTTTATGTTTGTGACCATGTCTCATAGGTATCATATTACTTTGATGATCCTTCCAACTTGAACTGTAAACAGGCTTTTCTGAGCTTTGATTTGTACTGCTTCTCTACTACTTTAACCTTACAGGCAAAAGACTAAATATTTTGGGGAGCTATTGTCTCAATTTATGAATTATTTGACCGTTTTTCCTTTCCACAGTATTAGAGCAAGTAACCATTCTACCAAGATCATCATCATCAGGTATTGCTGCCTTCTAGATTCCCTTTACCTGTTCAGATTAACTATCTGCTACTCCTAAAAAAATAAATGCTACTCCACTACTATGTCAATGGACCTTTTCTCAAGTTTCCTCCATCCTCAATCCCACTGACATTCACTTTGTTCATTACGTAAGATTTTTTTGTATGTCTAGCTGTGAAACTTCATAGCTGTATTAGTACTAATTACCTAGCATAAAGCAGAATAACCCAGAACAAAAGAAGACTGTACTGGACTTCCTTAGGTCTTTAAAATCAAAGTTCTGCAACCCAAAAATCTGATCTGCCCAACCTGTTTGACAGCACAGTCGCTTCCTAAAGCAGAGTCTGGTCCAGAGCAGACATAAACGTTTGAGGGTAAGCCATCATACGATTTTTTGTCAATTCCTGTGGAATCTCTCATGTTGAAGTAGACTGCCCAAAGGACTCCAGGTTTTTCCAGTTCTTCATTTCCAGTCTCTGAGAAGAAAAAAACCACAAGTGTTTCCAGTAATCAATGTTCACATGTAGTAAGGGAACTATGTAATCTACCATACTAAAAGTCAATTTATTAACATGGAATTACTTCAATTTTTTTTTCTTTAAAAAGCCAATTATTTTTACTTTCCATTCTTTTCTGAGGTACTCTTTCATTATACTTTTTCTTTACAATCATTGGGACGTAAACTCTCCTTATTCTGCACGCACTATGCCACATAAGAACCAATTATCACCTAAAAGCATACTACCAAGAAGCTTGGTCTAAATTTAACGCCTAACCACTTCATGGTATCTAGTTCACTCTGGATAAACTCCATGAGCATATGATGGTCTGAACAAGTCTTCTGTGAGCCGTGCCAACTTGAAGCTATTGCATTCCATACACAAAGGTATTTTTGATGTATACATTTTCCTGCTCATTTAGTAGTTTATCTTTGCATGGGAACTATTCTCATAACAGACCTTTGTGTGCTTTAAGGTTGAGCATCTTCAAGCTTATCTAGGGAGACTAGCTACTGCTCATAGTTTAAATAAAAAAAAAAATTTAAAGAAAAATCCACAAAGAATAGCCAGCCCCCAAATTAACTGCAGATAAACAATTACCAAAACCCAGTACTCTATTTGAGATACGTGATACGCAGTATGTACAATCTCTAAACTATGGAAATACTGCTAAATCAAAATGAATGATTAATTTATATTTATCTATGCTTAAGTGAGGACTTGTACTGAGCTAGAATACCCATTACGAATACAAAATGATCATAAACTACATCTTGCTTGTTCACCATCTGTACCTTCTTGCAGTTACTTTGCACGTTCACATAACCCCTCTACACACATGCAAAGAAACCTCTGGGAAGATGAAGGTCACTTTTTAACAGTGCAGAATACAACAGAGGAATACACAACATAGATTCTTAGCTTAATAGATACTATTTGTTTGGCATATTTGCTGTCCCCTTTTTGGTATTTTTACCTCCTCTAAAATAAATGAAGCTTGTAAAAGACCTTGCGAGATTTACTCCTTCCCAAGGAAAAAACTTCTAGGTAACAATGGCATTCAAAACAGTATTTTAAAGCAGTTGAATTAGAAAAAAAGAGAGATAAATCTATGCTATTCCTTCAGTATCTTTTTATAACTGTCAAATACTTCAAAAAAAATAGGTGCTAACCACACTGAACAGTTTGAAATATAAATTAAATTCATCAGCCTGTGAAAGTCTGAGCCTTAATACAGGGCAAGATGCTCTTTAATATATTTAAAAGTTCACATTGCTCATAAAAGTTACTTCTTCCTCATTTAGGCAGGAAAATGAATGGAGTCCTCTTCTCCAGGTGACTTTGCCTCTTTGACCTGCCATGGCCCAGTGCTCACTTTATCTGGTGATTCATTTTCAATAACTCCAACAGTATTTGTTCTGACATTTTAATTAAAATACGACCACTACCTCATCCTGATGATAAAAAGGCCTATGTGTCAGTGAAAACTAGCTTTTCAGTGCCTCGGTGCACCTGAGGACCCCTATGATCACAGAGTTTCTACAGAAGAATTTCAGTCAGGTTCTAAACAATATATCATTTCAAAACCGGATCACTTTAAACATTAAGATTAATGCTAACCCCCCAAATGATTAGAAGACACTAAACTGTAAGCGAATCTTTTCTTCACCAATTGAGTCTTTGAAACATACGGCATTGTCTTGAAAATTTAAGATGCATGTTAAATATTAAAAGTTAGAAATTAGTGAGCTTTAAATTAACAAGTATCAACACAAAAAGTGTTTGCAGCTCTCCAATCTAATAAACTTCTCTATTTACAAACCCTGGTTGTATTCTACATAGTTGTTTCGTAAAGGCTCTTGTACTATAAACCTAGTAAAAAATTTACATCTTTGAGACATCAAAATAATCACCTTTCCTGCAAGGAAAAAAAGGAAGTGTGTATTATTTAATACTTTACTTTCTATTAAAAGCACTTTGTTGTTTAACGAAAATAATAAGATGTTTGCTTTTTCATTAAAAAGTAGAGGGGAAAAAAACGTAAAGTGGAAAAGAGCACAGAAAAACAAACTTGTGAAAAGCTGAACTCAACCCTTCATGAAACACTGTTCTTGGTTACAGAGCCCTGAGAGGAAAAGGAAAGATTGCCACATAAAAGATTACATTATTTTTTTTTTTAAACAGGAGAAAATACTATCTGAATTCATGATGTTAAGAATGAAGCATAACAGCAAGTATTATAAGCAAATCAATTATAAATATTAGGAAACACATCCACATCTTACCAACTTGTGTATATATGAATGTAAACACTTCTGCTAACAGCAAAGTATTGTTTTCTCACGGAACTATGTATTAAGTATGAGCACACCATATTTAAAAATGCTTTGCCAGCGTTGGAACACAGCAACATCTTCTGCGTACACACTACCTAGTCTACGAGCATTTACCAAAAATACGATTAAATTAAAGATCTCAGGATTCAATTTCAAATATTTCTGTGGAACTAGCTCAAAGTGTCTCAGGGACAATTTCTTTCTAGGCAACAACTGCTTTGTCAACAGCTACTTTATTCTGGGACTATGGAACCGTCCATCCCAAGGTCAAAGTTCATGAAAGTAGCTAGCAAGGTTTCCTTGAATTTAGGGCCAAATAGTTCATTATTGGAAATTACCGGAAATCTATCTTCCTGATAACATTGCAGTGCATAACAACTTTATGCTTCCACTGCCTAAAGCAGAATCCACAAAAGGATGAGCAACAGTCTCAGAATAAGAGAAGGCAAAAGAAAGTCAAGAAGCTTTCAGCACTGAGCATATCTGGCACCTGGAGGAGAAAAGCAGAGCACTAGCTTTTGGGGTTTTGAAATCTTTTGTTACAGATACCCAAGTAACAGAAATCACTGAAAACGGGATAGCATGAAAAATCAGACTCACAAACATTTCATTTCATTACTTCTCCTTTGAAAGACATGCTGAGGAGCAAATACGGTTTCATGAAGAAGAATATATGAAAAAATTAAAAACCTCCTAGACACTTACAGCCATGGGCCTTCTATACTGAAGTTAAACCACAGCTGAAGAAGACTTGGAACATTAGATCCATGAAATACAAAAAACCTGGCATCTGTCTAATCAATCTCACTCTCAAAATAGATTCCTTTACTTTGAAATGCTGGTACCTACATAGCAGCTCACCATATGTGGACTCTGATGCCAGATTCAGATGTTCCGTAACAGATACTTTAGTTACAAGGGTAAATAATATTTTTGAAAAATAATCTCATAATACTTGCTTTTTTTTTTTTTACCTTTTTCTGCATTTAGATTGAATAACTTCTGCACAACAGGCTCCAAATCTTCCCTAGCAGTTTTAGTTGATGGACAGGTTAAGTGGACTAAATCTGTTAGAAGAGAACACAAATTAATTACAATCACCAATACAGAGATACATAAAAACCATTTACAATTTTTAAAAGGCACAGCAGGCTTTTAGAAATCACTGCTCTTCATATAAATAACTTCCTTTAACCCAGAGAATTACTGTATTATAAAGTGTATACCCACCACAGAGAGACATTTTCTCGATACATCTCATAATTATCTCTCTCTTCCATGTACGCTGGTAAGATGGAAGTGTAACTCAACATCAGCAGTGCAGGCAGAGAGAATATCGTTCTATGAAAAGGTGGCTGTTGATACCAGGAAAAGCAGCACCACGAATCTGGGTAACACATCGNTGTGTATATGTGTATACTGTATTATAAAGTGTATATGTCTCTCTCACCACAGAGAGACATTTTCTCAATACATCTCATAATTATCTCTCTCTTCCATGTACGTTGGTAAGATGGAAGTGTAACTTAACATCAGCAGTGCAGGCAGAGAGAATATCGTTCTATGAAAAGGTGGCTGTTGATACCAGGAAAAGCAGCACCACGAATCTGGGTAACACATCGTGTTTGCCGTTAATGACCTCTAGAAACCCCAGAACATTCTTATCGGTGTTGGCAGTCCAGTAGTTCAACAACATACTAAACCCACACGTATCACTCCTTTCATCAACACTCTCTTTTAAGAGCTAAAATTGGGACTGAATGGGAATTTGGAAATTTGGCTACTCACAGTTTAAGTCTGGCTGTACAGGAGTGAGTAGGAAGCTATCTTTCTCCACTGAAGTAAAATATTTGAGCAAGACTTTCTTTTATGGTACTAAACAATAAATAGGTGATGAAATGAATAGATGCATGCTTGAAGTTCCAGCTCAAGCCAGCTGTCAGCTAACATTTTATCTCCATTCATATGGAGAATGAAGAACACTAGGAACACTGTCATGTTTTGACAAACCAGAGAGAACCTAAAGATAAGCACTGCTGAGTATCAGAGAACTGTTCTGCAATGTAAGTCACGACATACACTATCTCTTGGTACAACCTAAGAAAGAAGCTCTACAACATATTATTCATCCACCTTCTTACAGGATGAGAGACACAACAGTGTTGTGTTTGGGTAAGGGTGAAACTAGGTTAGCTGGGTCATTAGGGACTTATGATAATTTGGAAAACTGATTTCAAGTATTTGATTTCAAGATATGCTCTGTACGCATCAGAAACAAATCACAGAGTACAGCAAACCCAAACTTGAAAAAGATGACATGGAAAGATTTGGACCACAAGAACACATTTGTTGAACTGCGTAACTAATCAAAACTCACCTTACAGCACGGGCAAAGCAATGTCACTGAATCCAATTTCGTATTTGTGAAAATTCACAAGTTTGCTTGAATGATGCGGATTTGATATTTAGATTTCTTGCTCACATACTTGTTTTCATTAAAATAAAGTTGCCAAACAGATTCCTCACGGAACACACTACTCCTTTACTTGTTCTGTTTTGCAAACTAGTGAAGTTGCCGACTCCTTAGAAAAGATGCAGCTCTTGTCCTCTTTTCTGTTCCAGTGGTCTCTATCCAGACACAGAGCCAGCTACTCTGCTGCTTTAGCCCACCTGATTTTACACCCGTTCCTTCAGATATTTAAAAGCTTTTTATGAAGCCACCTTAACAGACTCATTTGCTACTGAACCATTGACTGGAAACTTAATCAGAGCAGTATCTGTCAGAAAATCAAGAAGTTTAACATATCTTTGTACAAAGTTTAAAGCGTTAAATTTTTTTCTTCATTACTGCACATTTTTTATCAAGTTAATATCCATGTATAGCTATGGCATCATTTTAAATCCATATGACATTGTTCTCCTTTCATTCTGAAGTCTGGCTATATTTGTGTCATTAGTTACTCGTACATCATACGTATCTTGAATGATTTCCTGGCCACAGTTATGCCACAGGAAGTTTGACACTGACTCCAGGAGGGCCAAAAATTCAACTCTTCATGGTCCTCGTCTCTCAGATTGTGCACACAGAGATTATATTCAAACATTAATATTCATTTTTTATTTAACCAAAATCAAACCTTCTGTCTAAAAGGTATATGTACTAGAAAAAGTAAATGAAAACAGGTGATTATAACGCATGTCTCCCTGTAACCTTAACTAAATGTTTACAACCCCAAACACTGTAGAACAATCTGTTCTTTCCTCAAAAAAACCCAGCTATAAATCACTAAAGTTCACATCACTTACTTTCTATAAAATCTTCTTTATTATCTTTCAGGTTATGGCTATGAGTCACAGTCATCAGTGTATATTTTGATTATATTTGATTTACTTAGGTATAACTGCATTAGTTACAGTGGTTGCCAACATTTGTCTTCAAGTAATTCTTCTAGCAAGAAGAACGATGAGTTTAGTTCATGATTTCATCATTACAGTCTCAATTTTTAGGGCAAGTGAAGGAGTTTGGTTCCACTCAACTGGCAATACAGATTATGTGCCTGTCATTTATGCAGTGTGATCAAAGAGTAGATGTATTTGTATACTTATCTTAAATAATTGTTTGAAGGAGAAATCATTCAGGTTAAAATCCATTTACAGATAATGATGTAAAAGTTCAAAAATATTTATGAAATATGTCCCATAACCAGAACTCGGCTATACCTAAAATACAACTATATTATCTCAATACAGGAAGACAAATTTCATTAAGGAATGTAGTACCTTCTCTTCTGAAATGAAAAGAATTTACGGAGAAAAGTAAACCACAGAAACCTTAATTTTTCAGCACCACAGAAACTCTCACGAAACCAATAATTTATATCTACTTGAACACCAATCCGTTATTTTCACTTCCTGCTGCATGTATTTTGTGAACCCTCAAATAAACTAAATCAGCTATTTAAAGAATAAATATTAACAATATGCTTTATAACACTGAGTTCTTAATTACAGACTTATCTTTTTAAAAATTATTATTTAATGACTTAATCATTTAGTTCACTTGTCTTTCATATCTAAAGAATTGAGTTGAGTTCAAGCCCAGGTAACAGTAAATAAATAGGTTATTATTACAGTTACTAATTTTTTGTTAAAAAGCATTAGGTTTTTTATCCTTACAAAAATAAACGTTTGCAGCATTCTTTAGGAGGCCACAGAGTCCTACGGCATAAAAATTCTCTTAAATTTTAAAGGTAGTCTGAAACAAACAAAAAAAACCCCAAACTACATGCAATCTATGTTAACTAAGATCCCACATTGTTTACAGTTTTTTTCAGAAATTATATGAAAAAATCCTTTGGGTGGCTTTCAGCCTTTTAATTATAGTAGTAACAGAAATTCTTGGCAGAAAATTTTACAAAGAAAACATTTCTGAATTAAAAAAACTCTCAGTATTTTGTCTTGAAGACTGCACAGTCTTAGGTAGTTACAGTGGAGAAGAAACAGTCTGCTGCGCTCTCCACTAACCGTATCTGCCGTTCTACTAAATTTTCAGTTGTCTTAATCTTGCAGAACAAACAAAATGTGGAATTCTAATACTTTTTTCATCTAAAAAAACTACAGCAGTCATAACAAAAAGCTCCTTCTTAGTGCTACTTTACAATTACTGTACAGTAAATAGAATATTGTCCCAGTACTAGCAAGGCTACAACTATCAAGCTTATTAGCCACCTAAGTATTAAAAGCAACCTTTTACGTTTGATCAGTTTGAAAATAAAGAACAATATACTTCATTACCGTGAAAATCACAGTAAGATTTTAAATAAGTAATTATCACATGCAAACCCCCCAAAAATTGAATGCAACAAGAATCTTGCCATACGATTCCTAAGGCATATGAAATGGGACACAACCGCTATAGAACAAAGACAACGGACTGTTTCTCTCGCGTGCTGATAACGATAGTGCAGTATACACTGTTTGCTCAGGTAACAGCCTGGTCATTGTGCAGCAGAAGAATGATACGCACATATTTTAAATTTAGTTTCAAAGCTGATAGAATGAAAGGGGAAAATATACTTAAGATTACATGTACCCCGTACTTACAAGTGTCCTTCATGCATGTCATGGTTGAGGAACACAACTCAATGACGCAGACTGCTGGTTTTCCTGGATCCATTGGAGGCACTGTCAAAATGGAAACCTGTGGAAATCAAGCAGAGAGAACAACTTACGTTATAGCAGATAAGCAACCAACACAACTCTGTGTAAAAGTGAAAAACAACTGCAGACATTTATACACTTTTGTTCTCTGGTTTATTAGTAACAATTTGTGCAACCAGTCCTGCAGAACGTGAGCATCCAAGAATTTCTACCAAAGTCAGTAAGGCCTCCTTTGTTAGTGATGTCTGCAGCAGCGCATCAGAAAGAAAACCTCGTATCACAGCCAGTTACAAAAGGATGACAGTTTAGAACCTGTTGGCAAGAGACTGCAAGATTGTTTTTGAACGCTGGGCAGAGCACTGTTAGGCAAGAACGATGGGAGTACTTTTATGCAAGACTGCTAGTAGCAAACTTAGGAAGAACAGACTTCTCTGTCTTATATGCTCTTATTTTGTAGATCTTCTTTGATCTGTAAGAATACAACAAGTGTACAGAAGGAACACTTAACACAGATCGATGTCCTTTAAAATTAAGGTCTGCAAAGACTGATGAACCAGAAACATTTAAAGAAGGATCTGAAAGTGTACAGTAAGAACTTTGGGCAATAGAAGTGAATGTTAAAAAAACAAAATAACTTTGAACAAAGTTTAGACAAGATAAATAATTAACAGTTGACTCATGAATTAAACAATTATCAGTAGAGATTCAACTAAAAAGCTGGATTCCAGCAGAAACAAAAACATGAATTAATTCCTACCAACAACTAAATACTATTACATACAATTCATAGAGAAATAAGCGATAAAAAATTGATATATACCTGCGGCTCTGAATCTGTGTTTAGTACAGACTGATCCGTAATGAGCACTGCTCTGGAGATCTGCCTACAATTACAAAAAACAATTAGATACATTTCACAAGAAAAGTAAAACACAACAATGTGGATTCACAGTTTTGGCAGTATCAATCCAAATACAACACTGTGGGAAGGCTATTTAAACATATAATCCTTATTAATATGATTGTTACTGGGATATTTTGCCTGTTGCTGAAGTAGGACCGCATCTGTAGTATTTTCAATGTCCAAAATAGACGATGAATAAATGAGCCAGTGCCATTATACAAAACAGCTTGAACATTGTTCTGATTTTTAAAAAATTCTTTTGTTTATTTGACCAAGATTAGTAGCAGCATGTTACAGGACCTTCTATGTTCCAAACAGCACAGGACACTTCAGATTAAGTAGAAATACACTACAGTGGAGTTCATTAATTGAAGCTTCTACTCCTCCATTGCCTATGATTATTTCTGCACTGCACCTACTACTATTGTTTGGCTAATATCTCATCTGCAATATTTTGATGACAAAGGCAGTATATGCCTAATGCTTTTGGCAAGAACAACAAAAATCAGAGAAAACTATAACTTTTAGTTTTTCTGAACCTGAACAAATTTAAAGTGAGAGCAGCAACAGGCACCTCCACCTTCCAAACACTTTTTAACAAATAGGAAATCTCTAACGCACTTAGTGCCACCGGATTTTCTATAAGGAAAAGGGGAATGTGATTTAGAAGACAATTTAAGAAAACAAACATAAATAGTCTACAGTATGCCCTCGAGTATATAGAAGAGAAAAACTATGCATAGAACTAAGCTGTACTGCAAAGATAAAGCAGGAGATAATAATCTCTTAAGTTTAACTTGCAGGGTACTTCATACACTTTTATTTAAATAAATTTACTACGTTTACTGTTTTACTACATACCTGTAACACACATTTGTGCATGTGCTCTCTGAAAGGTAACTGTCTTCCACAATAAAATAGTTAGCACTTATTCTTTGTCCAAAATGATCCACAATAGCTTTGCATCTATTAAAACCAAACCAAAATAACAAATTTAGATAAGGTAAGAAAAGCACGCGTATGTTTTCGACATTGACTTATTTAGCACATCGTTTATGTCTTTCAAATAAGTTAGCTTCACATTTCTTTAACATGTCAACCCCTAAAACAACTCAACTGAAACCGGGAACTAAACTCTAGGGTTATAAAATCTTTTCATGCAATGACATTACAGATAATGACATAAATTGGTCACTCCATAAGGAATACTAAATATAAGCTAATAATACTGGCATTTGATTGTACATGAAAATGGCATACGTTTCTTACCTCACGATACATGGAAAGTAATACTGTGAATTATTTTGTAGGTGCTACCCTATCACAATGTTATTTTTCCCCAGTTAGTAACCTTTACTGAAGACAAACTTATTTTGACAATAGTATTTGACATATTAAATGGCAAATTTACTTAAGACATGCAAGGAAAAATCCCCGAGAAATGTGAGCGTAAGACTGTTCCAAGAGAACTTTTCTGAGCTTCTATATTTGTGACTAAATGTACCACTTGTCTTTAAGTTACACACAAAAGGATTAACTAAATCACATTGCTTTAAGAGCAACACAAACATTCTTGGATAGATACTGTTTGTCTCTGAATATATACAAATTCTAACACAAACATGTACTAGTGTGCCTCAGGCAATAGTCGAAAAATTTTAAAAAAAGCCAAAAACCCAAAACCTCAGGAAAAAAAAAATCTTTATGAACCCAAGCAGGTCAAACCAAAATGAGAATAAAAGTTGAGGCACTGCTACTAAAACAGTCAATAGTCAAGTGTAACACAAGAGACTAACGCTCTTATAAATGGGACAGAAACGCAAACTGCAGGAAAGAAGCAATTCCGAGAGCTTGAATGAGAATGGGATACAAATTTAAGATTTTAATGGGGAAAAGTCTCTGTGAAAGAACAGACTTTAGACTTACATATGACGTATCTGAAACCAAATCGTACAAGACAAAAAGAAGGCTGCATACAGATACTAAAACCAACCTCCACTGCTGATTCCTACACACCATGATCTGTGTTCTACTGAATTGTACGTATTCTCCTCAAATGGAGACGTTGCAACCATTTTTAGAAACAGCTTTAAAGAGCACCTATCTTAATGAACGTATCAGTAAATACCTAACATGCAAGTTATGCCACATGAATAAAGCGCATTTCTGTAACTTCAAGTTATTCATTAGCTTCTGTGATGAAAACGATCTATGAAAGTATAAAAGATGAGAACCAAACCTAAATAAGCAATAGCAATCAACTGCCACTAGCTTTAGTAAACCAGTTGCTTCTGTAGTCTGAAACGAGAATGGAAGAAGGGCGCCCACAACGCTCATTTATAGACATAAGAGGTTAATGACAATTAAGCACGTTTTTATAACCCTAACTTCTAATGCTGATTTCATACGAGTCTGGATACTACATATATAACCGTACATTCAAATTCTACAGATGATATGAGAAGAGTAATTAAAAGTCTAATGGTACAAGCGTTGTTTAACAAACATGCAGTAATCTTCATATAGTTTCAATCACATTCTATTCAACACGTGTTTCACTCCCAACTTTAACAAGTTCTTTCTTAATGTTAACCTGATTTCATTCTCAAGCACTCATTTGAATACCGCAAATAAACAAGGAAATCAAGCTGCTACAGTTCGTTTCTAATTATAACCTTTCTTATTGTTTATGAAACAATTTCCCTGCCCCCCCCCCCC
>VZSC01015385.1:295752-346757 GCA_013398225.1 Steatornis caripensis
AACTTTATCGAAGGGGAAAGGTTGATTAAATGTCATGTTGCATCGCTCAAAGCCAGCAAAAGCAACTACACACTTTTTATTTTCCCGCTAAGTGTTGTTTCCTCTCCTTTGTTCAGGAATAGCTATCAGGTCATATGTTTGATAAGATTTTTTTAACCAGAAAAAAGAAATAGCTTTTTTTTTTTTCAGTCTCCACTTTACTTCAAAGGATGACGCTGAAAATATTTCTTTCAAGTACTGCTTCCAAACATGGAAAACACTTATGCACCGACATTATCAGGTCTCTGTCATCTGGTATGTGTTGGGACAATGAATCATAAAGAACCCTCCATTGACCTTCTTTCATTGTGTCTAGATAAAAGGATGAAAATTAGAATCCATCTCCTTGCAGTGCCACGAGTTATAAATGTACTTTATAGGGCTCATTATCCAAACTAATGGACTAAGGGCGACATCCTTGAAATGGACTTACCAGCACTGACAAAGCCAGTATGCAGTATTTCAAGGAAGATATGTAAATTACTACGTGTTTGCTATATCATTTTATTACAGATGTATAAATTTCCATTTATCACCTTTTCCATTTTTGAGACAGAATTATGTAATTGAAAACATATGTAAAGTGTGATCAACATAAAATGCCTACCACTATAATTAATGCAATCCATGTAATTTAAAACACTTTAAATTTTATCATAAGTACCCAAGTAAGTGACTTACAATAAACATGGAGGAAATAAACAATAAAAATTAAAATAATTATCATGCATACATTCAACGTGCTTTTTCCTCAACCTAAGGAATATTACGTGTTTTCTACTTTCTAACAGAGCATAGGTGTTCAAGAACACAGGATGTTCTGCATATGTGTTAGAACGGCAGACCTAATCTGATAAAATATGTAAAAAATAGAAATTTTCGAGTGGATTACCAAAACCTCAAAATAGGCATGTCTAAAAGTTTCTAGACTTTCACACTGTCTTCCCTGAATCTTATTTACATAAACTATAAACAGGGCTCTATTAACATGATGAAAATAATTGCTTAGTTGGGGATGAAAGCTACTGTTCTCTGTATATACAATTACGGGCAGTAAAAAAGGAAAAAGCAATTCAACTAAATATTGAGTGTATTTGTGCTGGAGAGAATGTCAGCCGCGTCTGGAAAGGAGTAGGAATAAACCGGTGATATTTAGTGACTTCAGCTTAAACTCTAAACTATCAACAAAAAGTTTGAGAAGAAAATCAAGGCTGTAGCTATGATCATAGTTTTTCCTTACGTGTACTAAAGGGAGAAAGAATATTAAAAATAGTGAAAAAATAACTGCACTAAAATCCTGGTGAAATCTGGAAGCCTACGAAAGATGCTTATAAAATAGTAATGAATACTGCACAACTTGACTAAATTTCTGCTGTTGGGAGTTTAACCTATTTGTAACCAAGGTAAGCTGTCTCTGAAACTGCAGACACAGCTGTAGTGACAATGAGATATGAATTTGTCTGTTAGCAATTACTACTAATGGCCTGTTGACTCAAGAGCTCAGTAACTCATAAATACCCTTATTAACAATTTGATAGTTGATTTTTATTAGGCAAAACACTGAAGCCCATAGTCAAGAGGAAGCCGGAGCTTGTGCAGGGAAGGAACACACAGTAAGGAAAGGTAACACGAAGCAAGGAAAAGAAGGGAAAGGAAATAGCGATGATCTTAGCAACAAACTGAATAGCTTGCTAAGTAACACTAAGAGAAAGACTTAGCAAGTAAAAGCAGTATTGCATTTAGGTGAGAGAAGAGAAAATAAAAGAAAATAACTGAATAAAAACATACACCTGGGTCAAAGAAACTCAGCTTTTTGAGTGACCTTTTTGCTATGGTGAAGAGGATGTTTGAGAATTTTTAGAATATTAGGGAAAAAAAAGAACATTATATGATCCTTCTTTCATTGCTGAAAATACTTTCAAAAAACCCCGTGGTTTGAGCTAGGCAGCGTTATTTGCATGATCTCAAAGAAGTCCGACAATTCTTTATATTGTTTTGTGTTCGCTTTTATTTTGATGTAGAAATGCTACTTGGTAAAATACCTGCTTTGAAACTATACGAAACGAAAAGGAGACAACAGAAGCAGGCAGGCACCTCCAAGCAAAGGGCAGGTGACCCGACCTGGGAGGCTGAACGTGTTGTGCTTCTTTATATTCAGCATCAGATAATGGCATTATTACAAGATCAGTGTTCTTGGAATAATTGAAGTCCTGTAAAGTCTTTTAAAAATATTTCAGAAATTCTGCACCCAAAAAAATCTATCCTTCAGTTATAAGTGAACTGCTAAAGCAGCCCAACAGCCTAAAAAAGCCCCTTGAAACCTATCTGGAACTCTGAGGAACTTACGTGATCCAAAACATAAAAGCAGGTTAAAGGAAAAGCAGGACGCCACCTTTTTAAGAATACATATAACCTTAACAAAGAAAACATTAATGTCAAAGGTCTTCAGAACATGCAAAAGAAGCTGGAAACTGGCGCAGTCAGCACCACTGACCAGTCAAGATCTCCACAGAGTGATGTTGGGAAGTTGCTGACAACTAAGCTTTGTCCCTCTGAAAGAGCGCGTTAACTCTTTAAACATTACTGGAAAATAAAGCTGCCTACAGTAAAAGTTCAAATATTACTGTTAAAAAAAACTACAGCATTTATGAAAGTGGCATAATTTCATTCGCATGTGAATCATGCACTTAAAACGACACACACGATGAAGTACTATCACATTTGCATCTCAAAGTCTACAACTGTGCAATGAACTTCACAACCTGAAGGAAATGACAGAAAGATAAAATCTGTTGTTTACAGAATTCCAGGGAAAATAGACACTACCTGACCACGTCACGACAAATCTAGCTACAAGAACCACGCTCAAAGAATCAGATACGTAGTGCTACTGGAAAGTAAACACGTGAAAGCGACCGTTTAACTGCTAATTTTCCTAATGAAGTGTTACTGCACGCATTCTAGCTTAATTCTCAAAATTCTCTACAGAACGTTTTGAACTTTTCAGTTACAGAAACTAAGCTGAAAATAGACTCTTCAGAGAGCTAAAGTCTGCAGTTAGACTAATAACTGATAGAATGTATACAACAGAAACCACGAGAATTTCCAGAGGTGTGAAAAATGTCACTACAGAAAAAACTGTGCACTGGTTTTTCTTAGCTCAACTTTAAACTCACCTACAGGCCTGATATTGTTCTAAAAGATTTTATCCTAGGATAAGAGGGCAGCATAGTTTATGACAACAATCTACCTAAAAACTCATTAAAGTCTTTTCTCTTGGAGTGACATGCATTATCAGCAAAGATTAATCTGATGAGTCTTTAGGTGAGCTCCATTTTTAAAAATGCAATAACAGAGGGCTTTGTTGTCATCTGATGAAAATCAATTAGAGTAGGTAAGGCCACAAGGAAAACTAACATCACTCATCACCAGCCCCCCGGCAGCTGAAATGATTTGTCTTCCAAGCTTGGGTGATCAGGAGCTGTAGTAATATCACAGGGAAATTAATTTAGTTTCTATATTCTAGACCCTCTTTCCTTGTTCTGGAGGACCTATACACAAATTACTTTTAATCAAGGTTGATGTGTTATTAATACCAAGGAGGATCTTTGAAGAATCATTTTTTTTTTGAAACTGACTTAACACATTTTTCATCTGTATTTTGTATACAAACAGAAGGTTACTTATATTACCCTTACCGTCCAGATTCTTTGTCCACTACAAGGCACCGCACAGAATGGCGAAGACAATAGATACCACCAAATACAGCACACATCCTAGAAACATGAGGAAAAAATAAAGGTTACTCTTATCACAACTAAATGTAATCAATGAGAGTGTGTCATGAGCAAGGCAAAGTACCATGCACGCTGTAGTACACTTTTAATAACGCGTCTTAATCTCTGCATCAGACAATCAAAGACCAATCAAAATAAAGCACGTCCTATAGTTCTTGTAAAGGATATGTTGTTAACTTTTTTTGTATTAGCATTTATCATAGTCGCGTTAGCTTGAGCACTCAATTCTCTGTTACCATCTTCAGTCATTCAGGATGGAAAAGCATCTGTTTACTGAAGATGCACAGAATATCTACCAACCACACTACATAGCACAAGGTAGTGAACAAGAAGAGAAGAACACACAATAACCATAGCGAACTCCTACCAGAATTCTAAGTGTGATTCACAAGTTATTTCTCTACTCTTACAAAATATACTGTGGCAACTTCATTGGCTACAAGCAGCTTAACTTTTGAGAGCGCTGAGAAGTGCCCCAACAGAAAGAAGACTTCATACAATCTAAAGCTGACCTCCTACAAACAGCAATTCCTCCAGGTTCTGCTTATGTTATGATATAGTTGCTTAAGATACTCTGTGCATGGAGTGATGATAAAAAAATTTCCTAAATGAAAAAAGGAACCAGCTGACAAACAGGTCCATTTTTCAAAGGCTAGGGTACACTAAGCTATTTAGCATTTCCCAATACCTAAAAAAAAAAAAAAAAGACTCTATCCAAACATTAAGCCAATCTCACAACTCTTCTGTTTTTAAACTCGGAGGAGACTCAGAATTTAAGAAAACTAGATTACAACATTTAAATACGAGGGACTCCATGTGAAGTCAGCCCACTGCAAAATTTCATTACTAGCCAGGCTGTTTCATCACCCCTTGAACACATATCTGCCTACAACTCTTCACCACACAATTCTGTCCCATGCGCAACATCTGGAACTCCTCTCCCATAAAGCTGCAGAGTAAAAGTTCAGTTGGTCTGGTGGTAACATGATCCCAGGTTAATCCCTGCATCCTAATTTCCTTTATCTGCCAAAAGTCGGGCTTAATTTCTGGAGATAACTTTTCTGTTGATTTGATGCAACAAAGTAAATTAATTCACAAAAAATGAACTTTAGTTTCTGCAAGCGACGCCTAGAACTTTTACCAGACCCACGCTAACACTGAAATGACTGGGATGTCACTAGTTTTAACTAGCCTGGTCTGGAGGAACATAGTCTTCTCAGACTTCTGGGATGATAGCATGATTTTCCTGGTTTACTAACACTTTTTTGGGGTTTGGCTTTTTTTTTGTAATTTTATTTTGAAGTTAAAGAGCTTTAGGTATCTGTTCATAGATGATGAGCTCCAAAAGAAAACTTTAATTTTGCAGACTTGACTTCCTAAAATGGAATCCACATTGGCATTCAAGTTGTATCAGATAGTTCAAAGGCAGTTTGTACCGCAACACTTTTTAAACTGCATGAATGATGCAGGACAGCAAACAGCTGAAGTGTGTTACCAACTCACACCTCATTCTGAGTTGCACTCCAAAAGGGAGCAGTCTAAGGAAATGTCAGCAACATCACTCACTCCTGGCCGAATCAGAAGATCCAGTTCCCTAGAAACACCTCTTCTACCCATGCAAAAGCAGGGAGAACATACACCATGTTGAATCCCAACCTTGGCTGTCTGGAGATTGTGGAAGATGACAGAAAGGTTAAACATCCACCAAAGAATTATTATAGAGCCTTGAGCTACGGGCTTATTATCTCTAATGCTGCAATCAATGGCTTCTTGCCTGACAAAGCATGTATTAGGATCTTTCAAACGAACTCAGATGAATTTACTTCATATGTTGTATAAAAGAATAGCGCTATTAACCTAACTAGAACCAAGATTCCTTTGTTAAAAGGTATAAATTATATTTTTCCTTTGACTTCAGCCACAGTCAAGGGCTTTTTGATATATGCGCTTTATTTTTCTAGCCTGCTTTGAAAGAACTTTGCTGCTTGGCTGCGCAAAAATGTGAATTACTTATTTTCAAGACTTAGTCTGCTATCCAGTGGAGGAGGGCATGACCTGTTTTCACAGTAGGCCAGCGGAAAACTTCTCTTTTTAAATGAAAATGGAGAGGAATGTTGATTGTGTTGTGTTAAACCATTACAAAGAGCCAAAATACCTCTTAAAATGGCCTAGCACAAAAAGTGACATGATTAGGAAGAACGTGCCAAAACTATTTAAATATAGAAATTGAAATATTAAACTAAATGGCACCCCAATAATTTATGACAAAGTAAAATCATTGCGCTAACATTACTTTCATACAATAGGCTATTCAAGATGATTTGATTGTACCTTCAAGTACAAGGCAACTCTTTGATACCATTAACCCTAAATGACAGACATTTAAACTGATATTACTCTAATTAACTGGCGACTGCCTACCCCAATAATTCAAGTTTTGCTGAAAGATGGCAACAACACTGTACTCAACTTCAACTTTGCCCTGGTGACATCAAATCATATTACAGCTAAATTAACAGTTGTGAAAATTTTTGGCCTGGTAGCCTTCCATCATACACAGACTTTAAATGCCATTGCAGTTCCCATCAAGGCAGGAATCAGCAGCTGCAATTTTTAATACAGCTGTGAAACAATAGGACATATCAAAAGCTGAATGTTTGACAGCATCTTCGCGATGATTTATGAGTTTGTATATAATTTGATTATTCTATTAATTTTACTGATTACTGATTCAGCTAATACAGCGAAGGTCACTTACAAAATAAATCTTCATTACATTCCACAGAAAGTAACTGCCTCCAACTAGTTGTTTTCTTTAATTAAACACTAATGTAACAAGAGAGAAAATAGGCTTCAGGGTTGCTGCATCTGTTTTTACTAGAGGAGTTTACTGCTTTGATGTAATGCTCTCTGATATTAATTGAACAAAAATAGAATGTCTCTCCATCTGACATCTTGATTTTCAACACAGAGATACCATGAGAACCCTTAAATTAGAGACCTACCCTTAGTTCGTTCTGAAACAACACAAAAGAATTAGTAAACTGTATCACATAGTTTCACACCAAAAAAGCAGTTTTTATTTCTAGCATATATATTGTCTTCTACTTTCTAAAATGCAAGGAACAATTAATTAAAAAAATTGACTCCTTCTCTCCCTATACAGTCCTCTATAGCAAAAACTATTTGCTTCCTTCCTTAAAGACGAATACTGCATGTACAGCACAGTAAGCTTCGGAGAAAGATCAAAGGAAAACATGCCAAGCAGTGAATTAATGAATTGCCCTCTTTCAATTTATTTCTACACAGAGAGCAAGCTGTGACCCGGTTTTATGTTAAATTCTTTGTTTCCTGAAAGGTCCCTAGAACTTCAGCATTTCCTACCATATTGTTGTGTGTTCTAAAAACATTAAAAAGGAGAATACAGACATATCAAATCAAATCGCTACAGTTAAAAAACAGATAGCTAATCTCACCAACAGAAAGTTCCCGTTAAGAAGTCAAATCTCAGTATGAGCACCCGCCCAGATGAAGACAAACCACACCCGCCACCACCCCCCCAAAAAAAAGCACCAAAGAAGTAATGAGGATAATAATAAAAGTCAACTAGAACCGTCCTGGCATTTGGAAACGGTAACATGTGGCGATAAATGGTTAAGGAAGCAAATGAAGAGGTAAATGTTCTGACTTATTCCTGGAGACTGTTCAGCATTCCTGTAAAATTTAAAAAAGGTCTTGACAGATTACAGGATCAGCCTAGTTCATAAATCCAATTAGCAAAATGACAGTTTTAAAACTGTCAGAAAGTTTCTGCATAGTTATCAGCCAGAAGTTAGTTAACTTTCCAAGAGTATTTTGTGGGAACAACAATTTTTGTGTCTCTACCTGAACAGCAAGGTAATTTCTTTCACCAGATCTTCACTTACATCCTAGCATGGTAAAACAGAAGGAAATCCTAGCACTGTGACTGGGAAATACTATAGAAAGAGTTGCTGTAATGGCAAAGCTCCCAATCAAAACACTGGGGGGGGAAGTGGAGGGTGGGAGGAGAACGAGGACGATTTCTACCCATTTCAGTTCCAGCAAACTGTTTTCATGGGGAACAACATAGCAAGCAGGAATGGTGACAGCTCAGGGAGGTAACACCACAGTCGAGAGCGCGGTTAAAAAAACCCAAAAAAGCAGCCCAGTCAAATGTAATTTTATAACAAATTTCATATTTCATTTTATTTCTACAGATTTAAAAAATCTAATTTCATTTTAAAACTAAGAAATCGCTCCTTTTTATTGTATAGGATTTATACTGCTATATACAGAAGTACATATCCACATACTGTCAAGAGTTCTAGTAGAACGTACAGTATTTGACAGTAAAATAGCAAACAAGATAAAAACTGGTGTATTTTATTTTGTTTAGAGCAAAACCCTCGAGAATCTGAGTAATATACCTACTTACACTTACCCTAAGATGCCTTAGACTCTGCGCACTTTTTTCCACAATTACAAAACAGGGATAATTTAAATCTGTTTCATTAGAGTCTGACAAGGATTTATATCTATTGCTCATGACACCCAAATTGCCAAATCCGCACCGAAGTGCAAGTATTTCAAGAGTTTTAACACTCGAGTTCTTATTATGTCACATACAAGTTGGGGTTTGGGAAGTCAACGATGCCTTTTATGGGCTCAAAATTCCGTTTTCCAAAATTTGGATGTTGTAAGACACTGCAATAAAAATCTTAGTTTATCATACAGTTTTATGTTTGAGACTTACAGTCTCGCTTCATGCAAGCATAGATTTAAGCTGCGTCTAAGACCTGAAAAAGTTCTGTTAAAAATAACATCACATTTAAGCTGTTTTCACTTAACAAGCTGTTATTAATTTAAGCAACCACAGTATTAGCAAGCTTATTACTAATCCAAGAGCCATGTTACTAACGACTCTTGTAGAAGAGTTGTTTAGAGGCTGAGTGGTGGAAAAGTAGCTTAGTTGTATCTATTAATACATTCCTAAAACAAAATAAAACCGAGACCAGTTTAATAATGCACTTGGAAGTCATTAACACCAGGGAAATTTTCTGTAATTATGCACACTCGTTAGCTGTCCTCTTCTACAGGTGTTCAACTATGAAACTAATTTCCCATCTTCCACATTCAAAATAACCACACAACAAAAATCCTGGTTTAAGAAATACTGAAATTGCACAAATACGGTAACTGCAGAAAAAAAGCGCTAACACTTAACTGGCATGGTATTTCACAACGATCTGCTTTGGAATGGCAGCCACATAGCTTTAAGTCGTTTCTGAAGCAAAAGTTTACTTCTGAAGGGAGCACTGACTGCGAATGGAAGAGTTTTGATTCAACACCACCCTCATATGGGCTACATGAATGTGGCCAGTTCAGCCTCTGCTTGCCTGCAAGCATTACGCAGGCTGTTCTACAGCGCACAGCTGTTGATTCGACAGATGTGACTTTCTTTTTTCTGCTATATCCTTACTTTTTGCAAAAGGGCAATTTGCAGAAGTAATATCTGACTGATTAGACCTGCAATTCGCAAGAGAGCGTACAACCCACCCAACTTCAGTTTCTTGTAGGCTCTTGCTGCCCATGAATAAGAAAAAAAAAGTGCTAACTTCCTAAGAGGTGCACAGGGATGACATACCCTTGAGAAGAAACCTCTGTACAACAGGGAACAAAAGAACCTCTGCAAGAAAAAACCAAGACACTTAGCACACAAGGATTTTAAAAGCAGTCTTTTGTTTAAGATCCAATCTAATTTCTCGGCTTATGAGAAAATAAATTAAACGTGACATCCTACAACTGGGAACACTTAAGACAGGGAAAAAAATATCTGTGCAAGAAGTAGGTCTTCCAGTGCTCGTGAAAGAAGAAAAACCGAAGCTGACCATAAACTCTTGATGAATACATTACTCCACAGTAACAGGTCTCTTGATCAAATAATAAAAGGAATTATTTTACATTTTATATTTATATTAAAAAAATCAGACTTGTGTCAAATTTTAGATTTGCTCTGTTGAGCGTAACTGCTCTTTCCAAGTGTTTTGTGGGGTTTTCTGTGGGTTTTTTTTAAAAGAAATAAACAGTCTGGGACTTATCATTCTTTCAAAATACTGTATTTAAGAAGGTTAAATTTACTTTAAAGTTTACCAGATCAACCTAGTAAGTTATTTACAAGAAAATAGCAGGAGGAGTGAAAATGATTAAGATTTCAGCAAAGCTATAAGTCACAAAGAATTATGAAAATTTATCTGGGTACAAGCAGTGGCAGAAAAAGTTCCATGAAACTATTAAGGGAAAAATATTGTCACCGGTTGAAGCAAAAAGGGATATTAATAAGTTCTGTTTCAGAATAAATGTACTGTGCTTCCAGAAACCGCAAAGTAAATCCAAACACCATTGAAAGATGATGACTGACATGATGAAAGAGGAGGCTACTGTCTTCACAGCAAAAATTCAAAATCTGAGGTAAAGAATTTGAAACTAGGTCTAAAGTAAGTAGTTCCAGAGCCATGAAGTTTTGTCAGGATTGTCAATGGTCATAATCACAATGTAAAAAGTGCTACTTCTTAAACAAACAACACTTTTAATCCTAAATAGTCTGTTGAACACATTTAGTCAGTACACTTGATTTACAACGTTATCTAAAAACAGACCTCAAAGTGAAGCTGCTAGAAAACTAACTTGCACTGAAGTTGCACGGTGTACCCTTGACTGAGTTTTGGGCAAAGACCTGAAATGAACTAGAGGATACACACCACATTTTAACCATATTGTAGCTGTACTAGTATAGCTGCTTAAGAATATTTCACTAGAATTTGAAAGCAAAGTTGCTTAATACTGGCTTACTGAATAGAAGAATTACACACAGTTGCAATGAACACTACTCTTCAGTGAATCTAGGTTATGAATCATTCTCCGGGATGCTAAACTCAAGAAACAAACGCTTTACAGGAAATAAGGTGAGGATCCATCAAGTAACATATTCAACTATTTAACTGGCAAGTGTCCTAGACATGATGGCTAAAGCAACGTGGAAATTGTAAAAAAATTACTATGCAGCAGGAGAAATAAGAAAAAAAAAAAAGTTCAGCGGTTTCTGTACTACTGTGATGATAGCTAACCACAAATGCACTCTGAAGACTAATCTCTACAGAAGGCAGAAGTATGAGACCTGCCTGGCTCTAAGTTCTATCGACCTTGTAAGTGAAGCCGTCACTGGACAAGGTCCTTCAGCTGCAATTATACAACAGATCTGCCCGCAAAGAGGAGCTTGGGAGATGAGGACCGTAGGGTAGAGATGCAAAAACTAGAAACCAGTCACTAAGCATTAGCTCATCTACAAAATCCATTTATGTGCTCTCTGCCTCCAGAAAAGATATAAAAATTCAAGTTATCTTAACCCTTAATGAAATTCAAGGACTGTTTTACTAATTCAGTAATGATTTGGAAGCTACCTTTCTCTGTCTTCTAGTTTAATGAAAAAGGACTCCGCTGAACTATTTGCATTACGTCTCAGATTTGCTCCACTAATAAACATTCATGTCATTTCCACAGATCTTCTGATAATGCTGTAACATATTCCTATGTCCGAGTTCTGGTTCTCAGGAAGAATACATAAGCCAGAACCTGCACATCCCCACGCAAGCAGCGTAATTCACTTGTTAAGAGATAATACCGAATAATGTATTAGATGCCTTTCTTCATACTGTTATCATTGTTATAATTATTAAAGCAAATAATTACTGAAACAGCATCTCATTGTAGCTTGTGTATTTTGTGCTTTTCATTTCCAAATACGTTTGTAAAGTGAAGGAAGAATGATCAAAAACGAGAGTAGGACCATGTAAGTTATTTTCAGCCTTTTTTAATATGGAACGTTACATTTATTTTTCCTGTATCACAGGGTATATTCTAATCCCTGTAATACAATTTCTTGACTGAAAACTTTTCCATGCCTAGTTAGGGATCTGAAATCTATATAATTTGACAACATTCATATGATTCAGAGCACCCCATGTGATAGACTGCAATGGTTGAACGCCTTCACGACGTATAAACTTCTGAAGAACACTGTATTTCTAGTCAGTGAAATAAGGAGCAGAAAAGCTCTCATATTTGTAAATAATTTTTTCAACAAAGAATGGACAAATATGTCACTGAGAAGAAAGATAAAATCTAAAACAGGAAGGTATTGTTAAAGTTTCATACACTATAGAATGCATTTCACAACAAAGGTTATTTACAAATTAGAAGTCTTTTCCTGTCAAATTCTGAGAAATAATCTGTGCAAGGACACAAAAGCATTCCATAGCTTTATTAACGACGATGCTCACTGATCTGTGAATAACCTGAAAAAAATGAAGATTATTGAGTTACTTTACCAATCTATCCATCCATCACTAGTGAACAGGTCTCAGAATGATGGATTATCTCACATCCCTGATGTTTATCCCAAGAAAGAGTTTCTCCTTAGAGGGAAAACCAAACAGCTGATCATATAAACAATCATGCTAACTACGCGTGCTCGTTTTGCATTCATCTGCCAACAAAGCAAAGAGAAATAAATAGATCAAGTTTGTCTTTGAAAGCCAAACTACATCAAAAGTTTTATTATCTCACTGAAATGCATGTGAAAACAACTAAGAAGAAAGCAGCATTGCAGCTACTCTTAGTATTCAGTATTTTAGTAAAAACCAAGTAATACTGACAAGTTGGCAGTAATTTCAGAATAAATTTCTAGGTCCAAAGAAATGGAATAATCTTAATTCATAAGATATATATAAATATGAAAATTATGTATTTGGAAATGTAGGACTGAAGTCATATCTCAGATACAGCCTATGTGTTTTAAATCACCTGTGATTCTTTCGAACTTGCACAGAATTGCACATGTGCTAAAACGCAAATCTGTCATATCTGATCGTCACGAGGAGTTAACGTTGTTTGAATTTCTCATTAATATGCCAAATCATACAATTAACATACAGAAAAGTTACGCATATTGCTCACATGTAGAGACACGACACGATACTCACGTATAGATTCAAATGACAAAGACGTTGCACTAAATTTTTAATATATCTATTCTAAGTGCTTATTATGGTCAGGTTTCCTGAAGTCCAGTCTTGATTTCAGAACACTAAAACCTTCCTAGAGACTGTAACAGGGATGTAATTGGAAATGTTGAAGTACTCGAGTACTTCAGAAGCTTTGACATTTGTAGCAGATAATAGCTCAAATGTAAGGGTAAAAACTGATTATTCATTTTGAAATATATACAGGAACCTTCCAAATCAATCACACGATCCATCATATCTCAGCCTGGACTCTTAATCTTCTTGTAAATATAGGGATTGAAAGAGATGAACTGTCTTAATCAGATCTTTCCTCCATCACAGAATTACTACTGTCACTGGCACTGACACAAAAATGACTAATTTCAGCTAGAATCTGTAACAACTACTAAAAAAGGTTACATTGCCCACCAAATACATACACAACATAAAAGTTCAAAGCCTATTCATAGGAAATGCAAGTCATTAACTGACTACCCACAGAAGTCAGTGAATTGCTAATTCCTATGGTAAAGCAGACAAAGACATTCTACCACCTCAGCACCTATTACCGTGACCACATGTATCAATTCTTGGATGACTCTTAACAAAGAGAAAAAAAGACACAACTCGTCATCCCCTAGAACCTTCATGAGATGACAGACGGAGTAGAGTCTCCAATTCCCTCCACAACTTCAAATGGGAAAAACCTGCACTACTTCTCAAAGAGTCTTGTTTCCATTTGGGTGGTCATTACTTGCAAGAGTCCAGAAAAAAGAATCTGAAACCAAACTGAAGAGAAACTATGCACAATCTCCCCCGAAATTCAGTGCATTCACTAAGCAGGAACTGAGAAAAATCACAAACGCTAGGCCACAACCTACAACAGACTTCTGAGCTGCCCTTAACTGAACGATGGTCATGGGTGAAAAGAATCACAACTGAAAGCTTCCAGAAAGACTTCCTCTCAAACGAAAACTAAAAATACGAGGCATATTTCAGTGAGGTGAACTATATAAGTGAACTATGAAACAGTATTGGTAAAATAGCACTTCCAAACACCCTTCAAAACCACAAAGAACTCAAAAAGCTTTTGCTTTTGAAAAACTGGAAAGAAGGGAGATTCAAGTTACAAAAGAGGAACTTTGTACAAAATACAAAAGCAAGTATGTCCCCATATTTGACAATAATTTTGAATTTTTAAATCAAGTATCTTTTTTTTTTGCCAGTTACAAAGGAAAATTTGGAAGCTGACAATTTTAACATTAACCTCGTACATCAGAAAACATCTGGGGTATTTCCTAATGTTTTCTAAAAACATAAAACCGCCAAAGTCGCACTAAATATTCTAAACGTTGTATCACTGAGACTTTACAGTTTACAACGATGCGCAATTATAGGGTTTTTTTAGTGACATTTTTTCAAGTAAATGAAAGCCATATTACAGATCCACAACAAACACATTAACAGCAAACTGCAAAACATATATTGATTTCCCTAGCTGCCTCACACATTTAAGTTTTGGAGTCTTACGTTAAACATATGAAATGTAAAGGCTTGCTTTGATTTTCCTCAAGAATGAGATGCTACTATATTTATTTTTACTAAGCACAATACTACTACTTCGTTGGAAAAGAAGAGACAATAACAGTTTCATACCAAGAAGTTTGAACCAAAGGAACGTGTTATACAGGCCAGGAAAAGTTTTGCTGCTTGTCAGCTTGGAAAAGCATGAGGCTTCCAATGACCTTCCTTGTACCACAAATCCAATTTATGGAGATAGAAATTTCACATCTGTACCTCGACATATTGGGAGGTACATTACAGTGATATAAAAGTTTAATTTTCTCTCCTAAACCATACCTGTTTAAACCAATAAAGAACTAACACCGCTTTTACTCACTCAAGTGTCGTCAGCAGTTATAAAACGTTGTACTGTTTATGCAGAATTCATTTAGAATGCAAGGATGTGACTTACAAATGTCTTTGACTCATTCACATAAATATGCATGCATGCCATTTATAACAGTAGCCTTGATGAGAACACACAGTGTAACTGGCTGCAAGAAACGCTTAAGAGGTTTACATTAAAACAGAATATAGAACAGTGGTTAGAAATCACAGAACAGGTGACACCTTACTCTGATAACCTGGTGATAAAAACTGTAGGGTATGATGTATAGGTTGTGGCATTACCACTTTACTACACAGTCTGAACAGTATTCTCCGGATACTGCGCGGTTTTTGTAAGACGTAATACCCAATGCAGACCACATATAAAAATTGTGATTAATCTAAAAAAAAAAAGTCGTGATTGCCTCCTAAATTGTTCACTTGAAACCAAAGACATTTAGACTTCATTTTGTATTAAAGTGTTTGTAATATAAACCCTTTAAAAGTATAATTACTTATTGGTTTGACAGAGTAATTTGCTTCAACTATTAAAACACTGTCCTTACTCTAAGACTTACAATTTAGCAAAAACAACCCAAATTGCAGCAATCAATGGACATGAACAGACAGTTTAGGCCATCTGAACAATTCCTGTTATCACAGAATGATTTTCTGATAAGAATATTTTTAGACTTTGAGGCACCACTATTGCTAACTCTTGAAATATATTGCTGCTACGGATCAGAAAATTGTATGTGCTGGCTATGAAACAAAATAAAGCCAAAGGGCTTTCAACAATGCAAGAAAAATTACACTGAGAAGAACCTACAGTGAAAAAAACTAACTAAAATTCTAATTTTAGGTTTTAATTATTAAATTTACTTTTTCCCCAAGTATTTGAAGCCAATGAAGGTCTAACTGCAAAACTTGTGCTACTGTAATGGCTCTGATAATATTTCAATTTATTAATCTGTTGGTCACATACAGGTATCTGGTCCCACATGAAGTCATACAAAGACAGAAAGACATCCATAAAAATCTACAAGCACAAGCTCAATTGCATGACTGTGTCCAGAGTACTTACCTAAAAACAGTTTTTGGTCACGAATTGTTTGTCCGAGCACCTAATTACGTAGGGTCCACATTTTTTTAAATCTCCATACACACACAGCTTAAGGTACAGATGAAAGACTATTGAGAAAAGATGTTACCAAATAAAATTTCTATTCAACGTAGTACAAAACAAAGCCTATTTGTCTAATGAACTAAAGGAAAACATTAGATAATCTATGTATATACATCACACAGGACAATTCCATGTGGCCTTCACTAGTTGCCAAGGCCAAATGAGAGCTTCTGCAGTACGGCCAGCTGCTGGTGCCAACCAGCTACTTTATAGATACACTCCACGAACTACGATAATTATTCCAGAATGTTTCTATCAATGTCAGGGTTTAAAGCTGGGCTGGCTATTAAACGCCTGACAGATGCTCTTTGTTAACCTCCTCCCTCCCCAAAACGGGGAAGGAAAGAGAAAAGGTAAAGAGACTTCTGGGTTGGAAAAGTTAAAACAGCTTTAATCTAACTACAGCAATAAGGTATAATAATAATAGCAAAAAAAAAAAAAAGAAATATATGTAAGTATATATAACACCATCATCGAGTTCCCCCCTGCCTGGATGCTGCAGGGCAGACTCTGGGAAAGTCCCAGACTGGACTCAGCAACAGGCAGGAGCTGCATTCAGGAACGCAAGGATCAGGATTGAAGGCAGAAGAATCAGACAGAGATCTCCTCGGACACCAGCCATAGAAGAAGAGAACTTAACCCTTGTGATCCCTCAGCTTTATACCAAGTATAACATGCGTAGGATGGAATACTGGGTTTGGTCAGTTTGGGTCACCTGTCTGACCCGCTCCTTCCCACTGGAGGGTCTCAGGTGTGACCTCTTTTCCGCTCTTTCCTTTCTGGCGCATAAGAAAGTTAGCAGAAGCAAGCAGCGAGCTTGGTTTCTATAGGGATAACTACAAGCAAGAGCCTTTCTGCACACCATTCCTACTGATGTTCCAGCATTAACTATAAAGATAGAGCCTTATCACTGCTAGCGCCAGACACTGTCTGAAAAACATGCAGTTAAGGTCAGAGAGCGCAGCTGGTCAGAACAGACTGAACTAAAAAGTAAAGTTACTAAAAGAAAGTTGGTTCTGTCCTAGCCCAAACCAGGACAATCAACATATAGTTGCATCCATATACTGCCAAACAGGCTAAAGCTGATAAGGCCATTCTTCTTGCAGTAATGTAAGTAGTTACAGAGAACAGAAACAGAATCTATCATACACACAAGACAGGAAGATAATGCCCAATAGGATGCTGTAAACCAGAGTTTCTTAATAGTAGCACACGTGTAAAAAGCAGAACATGTCCACCAACAAAGAAAAAAAAACAGTTAAGACTTCGGACTGATATTTAAACGAATGATATACATCACTCAGACAACAAAATGGCCTCACCATGCAATCCTGCTTTTTTTAAATAGAGCTAATATTTACTTCAGACCTACAGGTTACTACATTAAAAACCCACACAGAGCAGATGGGAAGGCTGCTTGCCAGCAAAAGAAAAGATTAAAATGCCTCTCAGCCTTTTAAAAGACGGTTGAACTGCCGGAAACAACTGAAAATTAAAACCGCCCACCCTCTGCACATGTATTCTTGATGGTCCCCAAAACCATCCATCAACAACTTCTCTGCTAGAACTACAATCCCTAACACCCCTCAGGAGTCACGCTAAACACTACGTGATCATTGCCCACAGTTCAGTAAAGGGGTTGAAGTGGATGTTGTTTCATCCTGGAATCAACAGGGGGTTTTTGTTTTAATTACTTTCTAGGGCTGAAGTAGTGAAGAACATATGGCTGCTGTTTAAGATGCTAGAATGTAAAACTGCAGTCTGTATAACTCAGTGTAACATGGCTTCACGATGTCTTTTCTGCTGTTCGAGTCATAGGTGGAAGCTTGTGGTCTATACAGATCTACAAAATGATGCCAAGAGAACAAGGACATAATTTCACACCAGTTGCCCTGTTTGTGTAAGTCGGTGATGTAACAAAGGTGAAAGAACTATTTTTTTTATTTAATAATAAACTGTACGGGTGGCACAATTTTGCTTCTTTCAGAAAAATCCAGTACATTATTAAATATCTACTTATGAATGGCAGATGCACTCTCAGCATTGATTAGTAACACAAACTGAAAACATACACCTTCCTCTAACTTCAGGAAGAGTAAACCATTAATTTTCTCAACCTATCGAAACGCACAGTCATCCTTTTGGACAGACACTGCTCCAAGTCTCCTCTGACAGTTTTAGAAAGAGAGATAGCTATGTCTGAGTTAAATTATCTCTTTCTCATTTCCTACTACTTGTTACCATAGGCAGTCACCACAACAGCCAGTTATTACAAGTTGCATTTGTAATCAATGAAAATTGTTTCAAAGCATTACAGTAGCATAATTTCCAACTTTTTTTTTTTCCTTTTTTTTGGAGGGAAGTGACAGGGGTGTGTGTGGTGGATTTCATAACCAATGAAATTGTACAGCAAATAAAACCAACATGAAATTAATGGGATTATTCTTACTGAACGAGCTCTATTAGCATTAGGTTACCAAGGACTTCCTTTCTGGAAGACAGGTATAAGCAAAGCAAAGCTTACCTGCAGAAGCACTGTGGGATCTCTCCTTGACCATACAGAGGAAACAAAAATGGTGTATTGCCATAGCGGCCGAGGCACTGAAGAAATTTTTTTGTTGCCTGAAGACCTTCAAGAGTGCTGCAATCAGTCTCTGAAACCATTGCAATAGAGTGAAGAACGAAGTGCTGCAAGCTGGGTGTTAACTTCTGTGTTCTTAAGAACTGAGCAAACGTACTGTTCTCGTAGTCTGCGGAAAAAGTAAACTTAGGTAAATGGTATAGTGTAACATTTGTATTTTCCCATATGCTTCGACTTAAGCAAGTACTTTTGTATTCAAATAAACAAAAGCAACTGAATTTTTGAACAAGCTTCTTGCTGAAAATAAGATAATCCAAGTCAATGAAAGTTAGTAAATTTACTCCCAGAAAGTAAGTTTTCTCAGAGGACAGAAATATCACTCCATTAAAATTCTTCAAAACAACATGATCCCATCATGTGGGTCTCCAACAGCCTAGAAAGCAACCTCCAAATATAGCTTCATCTATTTACTACGTTAGACTTGATCTAAATCCATTTCTCAATCATGTGAGAGAAGTGAGCAACTGTGGACAAAAAAAAAATCCATTGAATGCATTGGGACGCTGTTTCCTGTAAATCACTCAAAATATTATACCTGAATGACAGCCATTCAAGAATAGTAGTGCTGAATCTATACTGACACGGTCAGAGTGTCTACTCGTGCACAGAGAAGCCACTCACACACATCCAAAGATGGGAGGGTGCAAATTTATTTCAAATTCATGACTTGCTTGCAACAAGCAAGTATGTATGAGACACAAAGAAGACAGGGATGAGGAAGCGTGTATTCCTTTAAATTAATACTACGGCTGACATATTTTGAAATTCAATGAAACACAAATCTTTCAGGAGATGTTTAATGCAAGTGTTGCATGTCACTGATATACCTCTGAAAAACTTTAGTTATCTGAATAACTAAATGATTTTTTTTCCCCAGGAAAAGACTGTATTTAAGCAATAGCATACTTGCACCCTATTCAGAAATCTGCTCTCAAGCTTATTTCAGCCATGGATAAATTCATAGGTAATTCAGAAACACTTCCATCAATGCTGAGACTAGTATTATCAAGTTACATATTCTGTTCAAGATCCAACCACTGTTTTACTACAAATGTATCTTACTACCCTTTGTACAGCCATCCAGCAAGTCATAAAATGATAGGGTTCTTGATCGTTCTAAAAAAATTCTCAATTTTTTCCTCACTTCAGGCTTCTTACATAACTCCAAATTTTACAGAAAAAAGCTTTAAAAAAAATTCTTCACTATCATTAACTCTATTAAAAGTCTGCCTTCCCACAAATGTAATGATCTCACCAAAAGCAACTTTAAATTTCTGAAGTCTTTACATTAGACTAATCGGACTCAAAACATTCCCAATTACTTCCCAGTCTATTTTAAAACGTAGGAACAAAATCTGTTTTACTATCTCTGGAAGTAAAATAAATCTCATGTCATTTAGATACATGACTCAATGGATTAATTTAAAACTGATGTGGCATCTCCTTTTTTTACTTAATAAATTTTCTAAACATCACCTATATTCTCACTATGAGCACCTCCATTTCTTCCAGCAGCAGCAAACCTGAAATTAGCCATAATCTGTAAACCACTTCAGTCTAATGAGTTTTATCCCCTTCAGGATTTTACGGAGTTCCTAACAGACTCTCTTTCTCCTAATCTTACCAGATCATTCTTAATATTGACCAATTCTCTCTTGCATATGTTTAAAATAATTTTCTCTAACGTTCGTACCTAATTTAAAGGTCTCGTTCAAGTAATCAAACCAGTATCTTAACAACTGTTTCTTTTTAATGCTAGATTATTTTAAAAATACTGCCTAGCCAAGCGACTGTCAAGCTATAAAAGCACCGATATGCTTCAGTCTGAAACTTATGTCGATAGTTGAACTATTCCACTTTCCTCATTATTTTTTTTTGGCAGATTTTTATTTTTTTGCCTTAGTTTACTTTTAGACTCCAAGAACTGAGAACACCACTTCATTCTTTGCACCCTGAGGCGCACATACCCGAAGCAGAGGGTGGGTTCCATCAACTTCCTTCTGTTAGTCAATTTTCCTCTTTGACCTGATGCTCATTATTCTTCGCATATTACGGCTCAAATCTATTCAGATTTTCTCTCATCTAAATAAGCCAAGAGTTGATAAAGGCACTTTGAACTTGCCCTCTCAACTAAAAGGCATTAAATTACATTTATTTTCAAAGTTAAAAATTCCCATTTTCTCCATTTCTGATTTTGTAGCAACATATTGTCAACATTTACATATTTCCCAAAAAAACCAGAAAAGAAAAATCAAGCACATCATATAATATTAAAAAATCCCTGGGAGCCGGGAGGAAACACCTAAAATTTATAAGAACTGTTTTGCAACCTTGCTGTAATATATAATTTTGCTGTTATGAAAAATGTAAATAATAAATGACGTGGGAACTAAAGAACAAGTGCTTAAGTAGAAGAATTTAACATTGAAATGAAAAGGTCATGAAAAGGTCAAAGCATACTTTGAAAATGAATCCATAAAAATAAATTGCATGAAAACACAGGAGAGCTATCAAAATTGTGCATAACTGAATGAACTCATAAGAAGAGAGTGTACACTGTTCAACGAAACACTACCTTGGTATTCATCAGGGTGTTGTTCATAGTCCAAACAAAATGTCAAAAATTTCATTAGCATTCTCTTTTCCACCATAGTGAGCTGTCTGCTGTTGAAGACATCTGCTCTAGAACAAGGTACCTGGAAAACATTCTTTAATCATTTCAGATACTTTCCATACTCTGGATATGAAAAGCATCAAGCAACGCTATAGTCTGATTACCTAACAAATATTTTAAAATACTATTTTCTGTTACGGTTATTTTATTATATATTTATTTCCTTTATTTTCTATTGTAACGATAATAAAAGTTATCAATTTTCCACAATAAAAGCATTTTAAAAATCTTTTTAGCCTCTTCTCTTTCTTATTTCCCTTCAGTCTCACTTTGACTGCAGAGTTAATCGAAAGAGTTTGTATTAATTAACTGTGCCAAAATCTCCTGTTGCCATTATCACATCAATGACTTCTCTTTTAAGCAGTGGAGAGACAAATCAAGACTATACTAGGAAGTTGAAAACCTAAAACCTGTGAACCTTTAAGAAAAAACTGCCAAGTCGATCACGGTCTAAATAATTGACATGGGTCAAAGATTTACGTCAATAATTTACTGGACTGCACATTCTAATTTCAGCTTTTTTTAAAAAAAAATATTTTATGTATGACACATCGAAACACCTTTTCATTCCAGAAATGAAACAAAAATCAGAATCTTAAGGAAAAATACTAGCTTATTGTTACAAAGCTCTCTAGAAAACAATTTCAAGTTTCTGGACTTCAAAAAGATTAAACATATGCAATATATTTCACGATACCTGTTCTACTTTCCCTTCTCGAAAGGCAAGAATTCGTGTCGCGTTTTTAAACTCTGCATATCGGCTAACGTTCGACTTTATCAGAAGGTCAATTAACAGACCTCGGGAGTAAAGCAACTGCACGGTGAAGGAAAAAAAGAAAACAGTGAGTAAAGAGCAAGTGCTTACACCAAAAGAAAATAGCCATACCAGCAGTACTCTTGTGTAAGGTGTTTTCTGTAACTATTTACCAGTACACATAGTCAAATAAAACCTGAATAAAAGAGTATCAAGATGTAGTATGTGCAAAACAGTACTACACAAACTGAAGCTACCATACAAGCGGAGCAGACAAATCAGTCCACTGCTACTCACTGAGAAGTGAGTCCACAGGAGAGAAAGGTAGAAGCTGTCAGTCTCCTGCTCGCTTAGTTTTATTAGACTGGGAGTCATAGCTTTAGACCATTTTTTGTAATGTCGTCTCGCATAATTTCTTTGCATTGTATGCTATATATCCTCGAATGCTGTATTTTACAACGTTCATTTCCTAATAAGTATATGACATTGTCGGTGTAAATCACCATTAGCTGTTTCTTAAATTACCTGAAACAATAATGTCCCATTTTCTAAATGTAAATTCTTTAAATCCCCAGTTAAGGTTTAGTCATATTATGTTATATTAGTTTATAATCTGTCTACCTTTACTTTTTCTATAAGCTACATATATTATAGTAATAGTATAATATTACATATAATAATATAATAAATATATTACAAAATACTGAATGGACAGAAATGTAACTATTAACAGAAGACATGTTTGAATTGAAAAGCATCAGAAAGTAGTTTAAACATGCTTCAAGCCTCGTGGCCTTGAGTAACAGAATTTGCATGATCACACAGGAATTTTCAAGATAAGCTTTACTGGAACACTAACGAGGACACTACAAGAAAGTCTGTGTCCCAGTGCCAGAGAGAAACCAACACAAACTACTAGTCTTGCCTCAATGACTACTATTCTGTCAGAATTTCCGGAATTCATCGCAATTAACACCATGTAACAAAGTGGCACAGAAAAAGTGTAAAAAGGATACAAACCAGTATTATCTGCTTAACCACTGACTATTGTTTTCATTATGTCATCCCAACGATGTATGAACGTTTGGAACAGAGACAAAATTTGAAATAATGCATTTCATAGTGTCTCTACAAAGAACTTAATAAATTATTGAAGAAAGTTTTTTCCAGTTTCCAGAGGTTTGAAAAATCTTTTCATCCAGAACACGAAAAATTAAGCATTCAACTTTGAAAAAACTTCCCATTGCACAGTACGCATATAGGCTAAAGTACAGAAGTTAAGAAAAAATTAACTTGAATTTGCAGAGCCATATCCATATCTTGTGAAGTATGTAAAAGGCAGATTTTAGAGTTTAAACATTGTAACTAATACGTCAGACTAATAGTTTTTCCTCTAAGTAAAACACAAACCAGTAGGAATTCAACACGATAACTAATTTTAGTCAGCTTGTATGTTGTGGATTAACTGTAATTATTTTTTCTTTCCAATAAAATTTACTATAATTCAGTGCTTTAGTTGCCAAAGAACCAAAACTAGTATAAAGAGACAACGAGAGTTTCACAGTAAAACCTAAAACCTAGGAAGCACCCCAACAGGAAAATTATTTTTCATTTTAAAAACATAAAAGATGTGCATGTAGTTGATTTTGCTTGTTTAAAAGCACAATTTTTTTAAATGGTAGTATTTTAAAATGAGCAATTTTGCCAGTATTACTTGAATTTAATTTTATGCACATATTTCTGAGCTATGCTTTATGGTTTCTTTGGTTATAAACAAACACTACAGAGCACATATGAAATGGATCATTTGTTTTAAGGGTACTAATTCTTGCTTACTTCTCAAAGAGTGTCTCTTCTGCCTCAAAGGTACTGTGTCAGCCCTACACAACATCAAAGATTGTTAAAAAAATTCCAGCATTTTAAGAAAAGTTGATGTACTTATATGAAGAGAGTCATTCGGTTCCTACCTTGGAAACTAGATCAATATTAAACCTTCTGCCTTCTCTAACAATTTGGGAATACGTGATTTTCTTTGGTTCTTGGGCAGAAATTTCTGAAGGTGCAGCTTCAGTTTTTCCTAATTCCAGAGCAGACTCGCCTGAAGCCGTACTATGAGAACCTTCATTCTCAGAGGTTATTTCTGTATCATTCCCTTCCGTTGCACTTGCTGGCTCAGTGCCTGCAGCCTCTTCTGGTTCCTGGCTCTCTGCCTCCGGTAAGGCACTCTCCATTGGTGGGCAGTCCTTTTCCGATTCCTGAGCAACCCCCTCAGTACCACACACTCCAGAGAAAGGCAGCTTTGTCAAAGCACCAGCTTCTTCAACATCTTCAGCTGAGTTCTGACTGATTATAAACACAAGGGGAAGAAGAAAAAAAAAAGTCTCTTAATAAAAAACTTGTTTGAAGTTTTGAGCCAGTGCCAGAATGGAAACCTCAAGCGTTTCTATGAAATGCATTAGGATTTATTTATCCTGGTCAAATCAGGTGTATCATTTATTAAAGAATTCTGGTTCTTTGACTGCAAAGTTATAATTCAGAGCAGTATTTTTACCATGGAGAAAAAACCAACACAACAAAAATTGGGGTTCTTAGTTTACATGGAGTCAAAAGATAGTATGAGTTTAAAATGAAAACCAAAACTCTCATGGTGATACACAATACACCCCTACACAAACTAAAGAAACAGAGTATTTTAAACAAGAAACTGTAATGACATTTGATCAGGTTTTTCCTATGCATTAAAAAACCCTTTTGAAACCGAAATGCAAAAATTCATTAAAGTCACCAAGCTCAGATAGTTTAAAAATCCAACTCGCTGAAGAACACAGAAGTGCTTTATACGACTGAGACTACTTTGCATCTATTATTAGAGTGAGTCCCTAAGTGAAGTATGTAATTTTGACCTGAAGTTCAAGTAAAACTTTCAGATTACTTTTTCAACTCTGATCTTGCATTCTAATCAGTTGTTCAAGTTAACAGCCATACAGAATAAAGTTCCCTCATGCAGTAGTGCTATTTTTATGCAAGTGTTACAAACCTCTGCGTAGTAGATGAAGGCAGCCAGTCGAAATGAGGGACATCAACGCACAACATTTACTCTGTATAGTCCATTTCTTTTTCACGACACAATTCTTTAAAATTCCTTTTGCAAAGCAAACCCCCTTTTTACTCTCATCTACTCTTTTTATCTTGAACTTCAATGACATCTACCTTAGAAAGTAGTGCTTTTGAACTTAGAATTTTAGTTTACACTACCAGCTGAAATGAATCAAATCAATGTCATTGTAAGTGAAAAGAGCTGAGCAGTAATTTCACACTATCTTTTTATCTTTATACCACAAGCCATTAATGCACTGAATAAACAGCTTAATCTTGGCTGAAAACAAACTATGATTTTGAAGATGACCTGTAAGCATACAGTACAAAATTTCAATAACAGGATAATTAAAATTTACAGAACACTGAGGAATTATTCAGTACACATATAAAAAAGCTCCCTCACACATCCGTAGCCTTACAGATGGGAGGAGGGGTCGGGATTTATGTTAAAACAGGGAACGAAAACCCTATAGCCTTTAAAAGTTGCTCCTCACTTATGAACTTGGGGAGCTCACATGGGCACATGAAATAAGGGATTCAGTGAAGGAAGTGTCTCAGCTTGTGCACAGCCACCAGGAAGCACTCATTGATGAATGGGGTAAAATATTGCCCTGGGAAATACAGGAGCTGCTATAAGGAAGCACTAATTAAAGAAGTCTGTTTCTGCACATTAATTATGTCTTTTTGCTTCATATTGCAAGCATTAAATAACTATAAAATATCAAAGAGAAGTACTTCATCAAATGTTTTTTAAAAAAGTAAGCTCTACTAAAAAAACAAATGAAAGTCAATTAAATTTTGGGGTTGTTTGCGTTTTTTAGAGATCTGGAACATGATGTTTGTGAGAAGTGCAAAAGCTCTTGCCATTAATGCAAAAACTAAGAATGAAGCTTTCATTTAACCCATCCTAAAGCTTTCTGTAACACAAAGATTCAGAGGAAATTTTTCTTTCTACCTTCTCCCAAGCTTGATGTAGGTTTCAATCTCATTTTAAACATATTTGACCATTATTTTCTTAAACAAAAATAAAATTTGAATTCACAAAACATCGTCTTTTTTCCATATCACTCTGAAAAAGCAATGTAACAGAAACGCTGTATTTCCATATTTTAAATTTGTAAATCTGCATGATTTGCAGCTCTTTCATTTTATAATGAAAGCCTAAAACCTGTATATAATCTAAATTCATGACATCCCTATAGGAACAAATATCCCTGAATAATGTAAGAACTGTCTATAAAAATCACTCAAATTGAACTTTTGTCCAGACAATTCTTCTCCTAATTCAGAAAAAAATAATACATCTGCAGACAAATTGTTGTGTAAATTTAGAATATTATCTTGCACCATTCATCAATTAATGGTACTAACAAAGGAATATCTTAAAATGAATGTGTCTTATTAATGCCTTGTAACAGCAACCCCTTCAGATAGGTCAAATGAAAAATTGCCAACCAGCTGGTTAATTTATTCAGCACAGGTGTTCACTATTTATTTTTCAGCCATTTGCCTTTCTTCAATACAGCTTGTTGTAGACACAGTATTCTTTTCCTTTGATGGATGCACTTTGTTCTAAGGCCATTCATTTCAGATTTGCACTGTGTATATTATACTGCTACCCAGCTGTTTATTCTTTCAAAATAAATGTTTAATGGTTACTTCATAGGAGTTATGAAAGTTAAGCAAAACCAACAGAATCTAGGCAGAACACGTAAATTGTCAGAAACACAATAATTGACTCTCAGAAAGTTTTAAGTTATTTTGGAAAACTCTTCCTGTGCTAGGTTTATTACTCTTACCATTCTTTCTCGTGGATTTTGGGTATTTTTGGTGATAATCAAGAGAGAGAACATTGTACTGTCAGGCTAAGTTAAATGCTTACAAGTATTTTGTCCTGACTCAAGCATAATGCGCACTTCTACAAAGTGTGAAATCTTCGTGCTGGGAACTCATTTTTGAGCCAGCCATCAGTCAATATCGTATCTTCTTAGGAAAATCACACACAAAGTTAACAGACCATGAAACCTTCAGTCTGATTTAATACTTATTCTGAACAATACTTATTATGGCAACAGAATCACGATTATAATATTCAAGTGATATTGCTTTACAACAAGCGTAACATTTCATCTGCAATACAGTCATGCAGCCATTACTGTGCAATACAGAACTTTGGAATATTCAGAGTCTGTGACCTTCAGATTTTGTTAGCGTAATTCACACCTTATTTTTAATTCCTACCTACAATATTTCCAGCAAGTGACTTCTGCTAATGCAGACATACATCTACAAACACCTAACTAAAAGATATTTACCACGTACCCAGTCCTAAGATGGTATACTACTCTTCACATGCTTCTGCAACAAACATTCATAAAAGTAAATGTGTGTATTTCAAACTAAGCATGTATTTTTGGCATTTTGTTTGTAAAGTGAGAGCTGAGTTACCTTACTGCAAAACCAGAAAGAAGGTGACAGCCCCAAAGTCCTAACTGCTATTATTACCAGGAACTTCTGACCACACAATTCATTCTAAAGCATCATGGATAAGCACTGTTTAATGAGTAAGTTAAATCCACTGAATATAAAAATGACAAAGGGCAAAGATTACTTTACGATTTTAGTACAGTTAAATATTCTAGTGAGAGTTCAACAGTCCATTTGTGTTCCTATTCTTGTGTACTTATTTCATTCTACATGTACTTATGAGCAACTTTTTACTATGAGAACAGCAGCTAAGTACTGAAAAATTTAATAGATGGTAGTGCATAATGACCTACTACTACTAATACCTACAAACACAACCTTTCTATTTTCTACTCAGAAGTAAATTAACAACTCAAAGTTGGCCAACAAATTATACTGCACCCAGATAAGGTCATTTAAAAAGGATCAGTTAGCTTCAATGAAGCGCAAGTGATTTCAACAAAAGCCCAAGAACATTAAGAACATTTTAGACCTCACAGTTACTTTTTGAGACAACACACAGTATGGCGGCATAGCGAAATGCCTGAAGCCAAAAGCACAATATGATTATTTACCTCTGGGCACAGAAACTTATTTCTATATTTATACTTACTCGCCAAAACAGAAATCTTCTACATGTTGAATGGTTTTATCCTTCTTCCTAAGACAAATAACTTCTTCATTCTCAAGGATCAGTTTTCTCCAGTCTTCACATTCATCACTGAAATCTGTCTTTTGCTTACAAAGAACAATTATAAAATTACGCTTTGTACTGCGCTAGCTGCTCTTGAAGTATAAACATCTGTAGTCCCAAGTAAGTTGTTGTACCATCTCATATTAAACAACAAAAAAAAAGAATCATCATAACTGTCTTAATTTTTTTTTCTATTCTGATTTTTTGTGTTAAAATAATTACAACTGGTTACTTTATCATAGCATGCCAACATTTGCACTACATTACTAGCTCGAGCATTCTGGAAATGCAGCATTAAATTAAATACAAGTTTTAACAGAGAGTTCAATATAACTTTGAATACAATCTACTAAAAGACAGGTTTGCTACAGCCAGGTTAGTTCAAAATTTTGTGAAAACCTCTTTGAATGGAGACTATATTAAAAAAATATTGATTTGGATATTGTATTAATCTGTCCAGAGAGGAATCTCTAAATCATATAACAGAACCCTGAGAATATTAAGTTCTGACATTGAGCAACTCCACTGATTATGCCAGAAGGTATGTAATAAATAGGCAACAGACCAAACTGAGAAAGCTCCATCTTCTATGGACCAAGAGGCTCATAATGCTTCAGTAAATAATACGAATATCCATTTGCTAATATAGTCCAAGTGCTTAATCTCCTAAATAAATACCCTCTTCAGAAGATTTCTAGTGGACTGTCATGAATTAGATAAACTTTGGTCACTGAAAAAATACACCATCAACATTAATCTTTTTGTCCTGGTAAGAGGACAATTCAATGGAAGGATCCATTAACTACCTTTCTTACAGTTAAGAAGAATCAGTTGAAAGCACACAAGAAAAACAAAAGGGACTGAAACATCAGAGAGTGGAAAATAATCAAATAAGAAACGGAAAAGACTAGATTATCATTTACAGAGGTGCTGGGAAAGGAAACTAAACAATAGCATAGTTGCTTCTACATAAATTAAAGAACCCTAAAAGTATGACTGAGCACTAGACTGTTTGGTCTCAGATAATAGCATTAATAAACCAGGCCTATCAGAATCTTAGAATGCTACGCCAGATGACCACTTCTTAACCAGTAAAGCTGAAAAGTAGGAACTTCTTTAATCTGTCAAATTACCAAAAAGAAAGAGCATTGTGATAATTTGTCTTGAACGAATTATGCATACAACCAAGACTTAACATTAAAGAACATGTAAAGAAGTCATTTGGGAAATTCTTACCTTATTTTCTTTAATCCAGGACAATAATCCTGAAAAACTAAAGCTGGCCCAGTTTCCACCATAGTAATTTCTCCTGCAAATAAAAAACAACAGTGAAACCTGATGGGAAAGATTAAACATACCTTTTTCAGGTTTAAAAAAAAAACCCACCAAGTTTGAGACATTCAAAATATTTTCCATGACAGATTTTACAGATGCAGACTGTAAATACTGGTATAATATTTCACAACTCAACGTGATGCAAAACTGCCATTTTCACTCATTTGTACACATCTCTGACCAAACAGACTATAGTTCAAAATCAACGTATTTGGAGAGTAAAATGCATAATGCTGAGAAAAGCACATGGGATGCTATGAGTAAAAGGAAAATAGAGATAATACTGCTTCTTGGCCAAGACTGACTCTACACCTCTACGTCAAACACGTACATCACTACAGACATCTTTACTCAGCATGGAGCCAAGCCAACAAGTCTGCCAGTTTCAAGTGAGGTCTCAGAACAGCCAGTTGAGGGGGTTTGCATCTGTACCACACTCCACAGTTTCAGGTTCTGGCAGGACCTAATAGCTTTGTCGCATGAGCACAGCTATACTGCTTCTCACTGAAGCTGATTTGGAAGTTAACACCACTGCACCGCATGCCACTCCTAAACTCACAGTGCTTCAAGAAGCGGCTACGCAAAGGATGGTTAAGTGATCTCAAATTCAGTCCAGACAGTAGAAACCACATCTCTCTTATCCATTATGTCAAATAAAGGAAAGTTCACTCTGATGTTTATCTACTGCTTACAGAACAGGTAGTACTTTTTATAGGCTGTTAAAATGCTCTGGTAAAACTCTTATTAAACTGCATATACTGTAGGTGGAGCCAAAGGAACTGATTTGTACAAAATGATAGTACCTCCCTGAGTACTTCTCAGTTTACATTTACTACCACCTTTCTTGAAAAATAGTAGTTCACCTCTCAAGTCACAGAAAATTAACAGCTCTGCAGTTAATTAAAGAAAGTCTCTGCTCTCCCCTTTTAAAATTTTTCTGTATTTCTCTAAACATCAGCTGGATTAATTAACTTTTGTTATGTGTATCACAGCTTAAATATTTAACAATTCTGACAGGAAAAATAATAGAGCAGATTACATTTTAAAAAAATCACTAGTTCTTGCAAAATAAGAGAGTCATTTCAGGATTTAACTTTGTTTTCTGGCACTGTATACTGGCACTTCAGAAGCGTGAAAGATACCAAAATCGCCCTCCTGAATGGCTATCTAATGTTATTACACACACTGCTCCCCTCCCCGCCCCCAAAACCCAAAAAACGTTGAGGGAGGAAGATGTGGTTTGCATTTTACAGAATAATGTGAAAACTGCTAAATCAAATGAACTTAAAATCTCATCATAACCTCCTCCACTTTTAAATTGTAGAGATAGGTAAGTGTGATAAAAGCAAAAAATTCAATTCAGGTTTGATTCTACTGCTTAAGATGGGCTGGTTTTGACAAGGCTTATCTGCACTGACAAAGATTTCATTAAGAGTGTCAGCCCCTTTACAGTACCAGAGGGTGATGCTCTATACCATGTTGCTTACTTAGCATATGAAGGACAGATGTCTGCAAAACAATGCCTAATTGCTCCTGACTACAAACTGACCTAAAAAAGTCTTTCAGCTACTGGAGGCAACAGTGAAGAACATAAATAGGACATCTTTTGCAAAGACAACAGAATCCAGCTCTCACTGAATAAAGGTGGCTTCAATAACAGAACATGGTGTTTAAGGCCGTGAACTGGGAGGACCGGGTCTGTAGTCTACCCCCCAATCTGGTTACTCTAAGAAGAGCAGCTCCATCTGCAGATCTGTTACCAACCACAAGCTCCAATCACCTATGGAAAGGAGTTCATACTTACCTATTACATGAATGACACGGGTGAGGCCTGAAATGTACTGCTATTTGGTATCACACAGAGTACAAAGCAAGGAGGATTAAATAAATTAAATGTTTGATTCTGTCAGATTTCAATCTGTAAACCAGTAACTGATAGTTGCATGCAATGATAATCTCCAGCTTTGTTTTAGCTGTCAATGGTGCAGGTTAATTTCTTGCTTCTTCCTAAGACTCCACCGAATGAAAAGTTCAATATCCATATATTATCTGCCACTTCTGAGATTTCCAAAATAGACAGCCACAAAGATTTATTTTTAAGGGAATCTGCTGGTTTAGTTGCAAGTTTCCTTGAATATGGAATACAATCTGGCTGTCACAGCAAGCAAGGCCATTGATCACAGAAATCGCAGAAAACATCTGCCTAAAATTAGGACTTGGTTTCTTGAAACTATACCAATATAAATTCATGCATATTTAAAATATCTAAAATTAAAACTTTCAGTAAGAGAAATCAATATGTTATTTTCACAGAAAGCTACAAAAGTTTCTTTGTGAGCTGTCAAGACATCTTTGATGTAAACATTCTTCCCTTCATCAGGTGGATTTTCCTTTGAAACCGCTTTTCTTTTTAACCACCAATGATGTGAATCAAGCTTTTCAGCAAAGCACTCTATAATGCTGTTCTGAAGCTCAATGGGTTTTGAGAAGATAGTAAGGCCTTTCTCAAATGGAAAATGAATTGCAGCTGTCCTTCCTGTCCTCTGGCGTCTGAGCACCTTTCCCAAGTTATGCTATATAATCTCAAATATTAATCTTCTCTTGAAGCATCAACTTCCAGATTTCCTCCCCCAAATTTTAATTAGTTTACCCTGCATTACATGATGAATCAGGATTGCTTGTTTTTTTCATCTGAGAACACTACAGAAAGAAGGTAGACCAGAAATGATTACTGATATAATGAGCAAAGTTTTTGCTAAAAGAAGAGGAATTCTGAAAAGAGCTGACTAATGGTTTTACAATTAGGAGTCCTTTGTGCCCAAATATTTTTGTTGTAATTGCCCTGAAGATGAACCGAGGATTTCCTTAAAGTAATGGTCAAGATCAAAGCCTAATTAAAGCTAAAATACGGTCTCAAAATCTCAAGGACTAAGCTCCTTTGTTCTCTTGTTATATTAGCAAACTACAAAGACAGATATTCTCTCCCTTTTTTAGGGTTATAATTCAATTATCCTCTAAGTAAGAACATGAAGGTGTAATAGCAGAGTTAAAAATTAATTTTTCTACCAAGTTAGACAGCACGCAGATGTTTTCTTTTTCTACCATACATTAATTCCTAGATGGTATTTGCTCAAAACTTCTGTATTACCTGGATTTTCATATGAATTAAAATACCGCTGCTTCGTCCATATTTTTCAAATCTCAAACCTGTAGTTCAGAGCCTACAGCAGAACTGCTGAAGCCATTCTTGCACAGTTTTGGAAATGTAGCTCAAGTATAGTTTTACCTCTGCAAAAAGCTTAATTCTCTCTTGTCCTAGACTAGTTTGTGGGTTTTTTTTCAGTTACTAACACAATTTTTTCTTCAAATACTTTGAAAGAGTTAGCAAATCTCAGTCCAGAACACTGTAATTGCAAATTGTTTCCAACTAATTAACATTCTTGGAATCTGAATCAAGATAATGTCTAACGTCCTTTTGAAGACAGACTGCAATTTGAGAAATTGGACATTTTTGAAAGCACGAGATACACAAGCAAAACAGAAGTAAGAACAGAAAGCATTTCATGGACTATGCCTGTTGAGAAGACTGACCTTCTCAGTGCCATGTCACAACAGCCATGGTATAACAGTCAAAGCTGGTGATGTCTCAAGAAAAGCTGCTGACGCCTCATGATTGCTCCCAAGAGCTGCCTGTACGTGTCCACACTGCATTTGATCTTTCAGAAAGAAGTCTCGAGCCATCACAATAGCTGTCTTTTGCAAAGGAAGTTACTGCCACATCGATTTTAAGGATCTGAGCACAATATGACTTGTGTTTCAAAGCCATAAAGTTTCACGTGCTACCTATTAAGTACACAGTCACATGTATTAAAAATTCCCATTCTGGCATAGTAATCGTGTTTTGGAGCATGAAAAGCGGACTAAGCTTCCTTGTCTTCCAAGGGGAAGGGTTTAACCCAAACAGCTCTCGAGATCCTTCAGCTCAATAAATGGGTGATCGTGGCAGTCATTTGTACTGCATCACATTATACCCTGGGATAAGAACATGATCAAAGGTAATTATCATGGACCAGCTGAGATTACATTTTACTCTCTCACACCTTTGCTATGAGATAATATCCTAAACCAAAATAAAAATAAAAGCACCTTTTTCAAAAAAAGGTCAAAAGATACCGGAACTAAGAATATGTGCCTACGTTTCCTTACTGAAAGTTAAATAGTTCCTCTTTTTTTTTGCAAGAAATTGACCTGCTTTGAGACGCAACCTTTTCCCTCTCTGGTTGCTGCACTTACACAGCTATCTCACTTCACGGAAGTTAAAGATTAAAAAGAAGGCTATAGGAAGACATGGGTTGTATTACATTATGTATTTTACAAGTTCCGAAAAAAGCGAGACAGATTGTCTGGCAAGAAGTGGAACAAACTACAAAAGGAGGTATATTGGGGGTGGGTACAGAGAGAGTGCCCACCATGCTTTTGGATGCTCAGATAAAACAAAGTTTTGGACACAAGAAATTTTGGACTCAAGTACTCTACAGGCAAAGTAAGGTCAAAAAATAAGAAAGATAAAGATAACAGGTGTCAAAAAGCAAAACATGAGAAGCAGACAGAGCAAACTGGACACAAAAGAGGAGTTTAAATCCCACATCTTGACTTTGAATTAAACTCTACATGGAAAGATTAGTAAGTCAAGGAGCAAGGATGTAGACAATAAAACTATAGTCTACAAACACTATATTCTAGATGCTGAAAATCAAATACAAAATGCAGCTAAATATACCTCACCTCTAACTGCCCCACCCTCAGTAACCAAACTAGTACATAACTATATAGATACATAATTATAAGAAGCAAATAAGCAAAGGACCAAAAGTAGAAAACACAGCAAGCCATCAGGAGAAAGCCCCATCCATGTCAACAATTAATATAGGAAGTACATTCACTTCAAGTAATCAACTTTTAGTCTTGATCTACCTTTCTTCAGCAACTTCAAGACTAAACTAAGTGCCGATCTCCACATTTTAAATTGCAAATTACTTTTCTAAATCACTTAACAAATATCCTTGAAATTTCACATGTCAACAGCTCATTAATATCTTCAGCAAATGTAGCTCTCTGAAAAGAACCACAGATTTTACATTTATTGAGACAGATAGCTGGCACAGAGAAATACAGCTCCTTCAATTACTATTTGGCAGAAGCTAACTTTAGTTTAAAATCCGTCTACAGGAATTTATGGCAACACTGCAGTGAAGTGACTATTTTGAATAAGATTAGCTACTGTTGATGGCGATGCTTGGATAGTGTTTATAAATCAAACTTAGAACTTCGTATTTTATAATAGGCCACTTCAAAACTACCTTCCATAATCACCTATGCAGTATATGATGATAAATGCAAACATAGCTGGAGATTAAAAGTAATAAAATGATGCACACAAGGTAATGAGTGCAAGCAAACCATAAGCAAAGACTTTATCCATATACGGTTTCTATACCTTGTGCCTAACTGAACTCAGACCTTTGTCTGAGACAGACAGAATGAAAGATTAATCAAAGTAGCACGCCTAATACAAGTAAGTATTTCAGTAACCCCAAGTCTTATTTTCTCATACTCTGAAAAAAATTTTTACTCATGATCCTTCAAGACAGGAACAATATATATTGTTAAAAAGTGATACCCTGAATATTAAGACTTTTTTGTTGATAAATCTTCATTTATACTGTTACTTCAGTAAAACGAAATTTGAAATTTAATCTAGAAATTAGTATAAACTAGACTTACAGCAGATAAAATGAAAATGTTTTAATTCAGATGTCTCTCTGGCAAGCTTTCTAAGACTTAACTTTCCACTTAAAATTCAAATGGCATCAGGGTGGGGGTTTTCTGTTGGTTTTTGTAGGCTTTTTTTTGCAAGAGTACTAACTTAAACACAGAAAGCAGATGGCTTGAAACGCTTCCCTGTTTATGGGGAAGGGGTTGCACAGTATAAACATTTCTATTTTTTTTGCCAACATATAGATTCTAGACCATGACTCAGTGAGCACATATACCCATTAAAATGGCAACTATTAATATGAGTGAAGAACACCTTGGGTAACAACACCTTCCCTTGACCTTAGCCTGCGCTAGAGTTGGAAAGTAACTCCAGAGGATGAAGGAATCAGATGCGGAAGCCTTCATTTTAATCATAAAAACAAAAGCAAGTGTGACTGTAAATGAGCATATTTAAGTGAAAACAGTAATAAACAAAATCTGTATTCCACACTTCTAATTGCCTGCTTCTGCGAGCTTTCTGAAAGGCTCTTCATCATAGCTAAAAACAGGCACAGATAAAAGAAATGGAAGTTCCAGTGGCTAACTATTATTACAGACTTTGATAGCCAATGTATATGAAAAATTGAAATAACAGAAGTGTTTCACTTAACAAAATCTAAGTAGTCTATCGGTAATATATGCATTAAGCTTAAAATCCAAATGTAACTGGTTTATTCACTCTGTCTCTGCTTACTCAGAAGAAAGGTTTTTAGTATTTTGGTTAGCAATCTAATAGCCAATTTAAGAATTAGTGTGCCAAAATCTTTGAAATTAACATATCCTTACTCATCATGCACCCGGTCTTTATTGTGACTTCAGTAAGACCTACTTGACTTGCATCTAAGCATGCTTTTTGCCACTATGGCAGAACACCTACTGCATTTTCCAGTATTTCACTACTATGTAGCTGCATATATCTTTAAAATTATTACAGTCTTAAGAGTTGTCTTTGTTTCAACTGAATCATTAGTTACATTAAACATGGAGCTTCAAGTACTGCCTTGCTGGTTACTACCCCATTGTGATGTAAAACACTAGAATATTAGCCCATTTAAGGGCTTTTTCCTTACAGTTTCTGGGAGTTTTCCATAGGTTCTGAGAGTAGTCCATAGTGCCTGAAGATTCTAATATGAGTTCTTAATCCAAACACAGTCCTGCTGATGGAAACTACTGGCTCTGAAGTGCATCACCTGTTCTCATTCCAGTCCAAGACAGGAAGCCAGAGACTTTGTGAGCAGTCTAACAGCAAACGAAGCAATTGCAAATCATATTTCACGCAACCAAGCTAGTGAGCTTGCAAATTTTGAAACTGTGTATGATTTCAAGCTAGAAATAAATGCACTAAAAATGCATGGGTCCTTTGAAGGGATGTTGGCAACAGAGACTACAGAAGTTTAACCTTGAACCGACAATGTTCAGAGAAAAGGAAGAGCAGAAAGCATATCTTTTTTAAGCTCTTGGTACAAGACCCAAGAAAACCTGAAAACTTGTATACTGTCTTTGGGAAGAGTGTCTAAACCTAGGTACTGGACACACACGCGTCTATCAGAAGAATTTTCATAGAAAGGCAAGAGCTCAAAAATAAGATATAAAAATAAAACAGTATGTCAACCTTGTAATTTTTGGCGAACAAGTACTAACAATATGAGCATCTAAGCTCACAGCACTCCTGCTGCTACCACCCCTTCAAAACCACCTGTCACAATTCTCTGCTGAAATCCAGCAGGTATCAGTTAGAGAAGAGGTAACAGGTTGCCCGAAACTAGTCTCCATATAGATTTTTCCTGGTTATTAACAGATTTATGATTTNTTTTGGCAAACAAGTACTAACAATATGAGCATCTAAGCTCACAGCACTCCTGCTGCTACCACCCCTTCAAAACCACCTGTCACAATTCTCTGCTGAAATCCAGCAGGTATCAGTTAGAGAAGAGGTAACAGGTTGCCCGAAACTAGTCTCCATATAGATTTTTCCTGGTTATTAACAGATTTATGATTTTACAGTTAAAAACCTAAGTTTCCCCCTCCCCCTGCTTCAGGTCAAATTTTACCCAATTATCCACTTTGCATGCACAAATATTTACCACAGCTGAACTGCAGAAATTTGTTTAACCTCAGAAAATTATTATGCATTTTAGGCTATGACAACATGTAGCTGCAGCAGCACTGCTTAGGTAGACCTTGCTTCCTGCTTATGACCCTATCCCCAAACCCTATTAGCCCAGCAAATTGCGTAACTGCACTAACAACAGGACGGAAAAAGCAGCAAGCGGACAGGAGCCAGCTACAATCAAGATCAGTAGCAGTGCTGCCAACAAAAAAATTTTTAAAAAATCCCATTTGTATAATCATACCTTGATCTCACACAATGAACTACAGCAGGCACAGTGCAGATGCCTAGCACAGAAATCTCACAAAATACATTCCATTTGTTATCTTCTAGAAAAACACAGACAACAAAGCCTCAAAAGCTGTTCAGTAATGATCAATTGTCTCAAAAGAGTTATGAGAAAAGCAGAGGTTTAAAGCAGTAGATAGAAGAGATATAGACTTTTAAAGTTTTTGTCTTGGTCAGCTGAAGCTCCAGCATTTGATCTCAAGCTTGCCTCAGAAACGAGAGCTCTAGACTTGAGTCATGCTACTAAATTTTGCTGAGCAGGTGTACAAATAAGCCAAGGTTCAAAGACCCTAATTTTTTCTAAAAACCAGCGTCCATCATAGCATATAGTTACATGGTTTATAAAAAAAATTAAGCTTGGCTAATTGGTAAAGAGAATTAAAATGAAATGTTAATCTCTCCAAAGCATGCAATGAAATACGCTACTCCAAGTGCTTCAGTAAATCCTTCTATTTCAAAGTACAACAGAAGTACTTTTTGAATCAACTTATTTCCATGGTACCCTGCACTCTTCTTACAAACCAATTTAGCACGGGATAGAGAGAACAGAGCAAACAAAGAAGAGTGCTGTGTCCATCTCCTGCTTTATCAGCCAGATTTCACTCGTCTTCATTCTGATATAAATTAAAATGCAAAAAATACTTTTATTAACTTCTTGAGGCATTGAGAACTGATACAAATGAGATACTAGTAAAACATTTTGTTATTAAATGATAATGGCTCGGATAAAAAAAATCTCACAAAACCAGAATGGGATAATTACTGCCAGGAATGATAATGCAGGGCACTAACCCTGTAACCATTCCTGGCTGTACCAAAGAAGGGGACATCAACACCATCCTCGACCACATTGCTTCTGTTCCAAATTTCTGAGCTAGAGTGCAAAAATCACCCATTCTATTGATGGACATAACACCCCAAAAATAAGACAGACACAGAAGCATGAGGTTACTAGATGCCAGATGAACACAAAACACAAGTCCTGCAGGGCACATCAACACAGATAACCTTCGAGCCAGTTTAACACTTCAAAGAGGAAAATTATTTGTGCCACTTACGAATCAACATGAAGAACTCTCTGGCCACTTCTGGCACATGCCGCTGCAATAATAGATTCAGGTAAACCTGAAAGGACATACGTAATTTTTAGAACTTAGTAAGCTAAGATATATTAAAAAAAGGAAATAAAGCAAGAACTTGGTCAGAAACAGGCAATTCAAAGAAATGAAAGTTTACAATGTGAGTCACTGAAATTTTTAATCCTCTCATGCTACTAAAATAATGAACACAAAATAGTGTTCATTAACATTTTCCTATGACTCTCCTGAATGCAATACTTTTTTTTTCTAGACACCTTGTTATCATTAACAGATTGAGCATTTGCCAGCACAACAATACCCAATTTTAATAGGATGCTCTATAACTGTATCCCGACAGGTATTATCTGAGCGTATTTTCCTTCACTCCAAAGTGCCTGACGTAACATGAAGACTATGTAACAAGCCATTAAAATGGTGTTTTAAAATTATGGAATGTATGGTAAATGCTGCATGCCCTGGTGTACTGTCCAAGGATGCAGGGGGAAGCGTGAGTGTATAAACCTGACAGAATGACATTGAACAATCATGTATGGCAGGCAGAGTCCTGCACAGTGCTGGCTCCTCCATATCATCTGCGGGCAAGCACCTCTAGTGCCAGCAAGTCTCAGAACTGTATTTGGACTTTCTTTCCAATCAAACTAATTGATTTGCTCCAAAAGAGTGCCCAGGAGCATGCTCAACATTCTGCATGCAGACCAAGACCTGAGTGTAAACAGAAAAGCTGAACTGACAGCACAGGTGTACTTTCACTTCACATTTAAGGGTAGTGGGCAGGGGCAGAATGAATCTGAGATGGTTGTCCTTAAAGTGGCATCCCTGTCAAATCAGTATGATTTCATTGTATTTAGAAAAGATATATAGAGAAAAAAAAAACTGCTAGTGCTACTTCTCTACCACCAATACCTGCTTGGAATGGCATGTGACACTAACTGGAGGTTTAATGACCAAACGAGGCTGTTCTCTAACTTCTACTCCCACTCACCAGATTTTCACCTGCACTGTCACATGACTTGGATTTCTGACTAGGTTCAGAGAAGAACTATAGTTCACTGTCTACAAGGCTGTATGGCACTAGCTTTACTGAAATCTCTCTAAATGATCTATTGGCTGTTTAAGCAGGTATTTCAGTAAAAGTGATTAAAACTCTAAAGGACAGGTATTAGGAGCCACTAGGGCTATGTATTCAATTAAAGGATGGGGTGAAAGCGGAAAAAGCAGGTGCGGTAGAGCACAAACGCCTTTGGTTAGCTTTGTGCCAAACATCATCTTCATGAGAATTTCAGGCCTGCATTTGTCTATTTCTTCAGAGAGAATGCTGCCTTAACAAACAAACAAAGGGTCAGCATGTTGCCAATCTGATGATTCATTTAAAACACATCATGCAGTATGTTAAAGGTTACTGGACAACTATTTACTACTTGTAACGTATCAGCTTTCACTTCAGTAGAGTAAGAAGCTGTTAGACTTTAATGGGATATTATGTACTAACTCAAAAGACACAGGAACAAATAATTTTAAACAGTTGAGCTAGTCTTTATTAATTCCAGAACCCAAAATGCAGTCAAGACAACACCTAGTGGGACTTAAGATACACAAGCCCATAGTTTCAGGAACTCTTTAAGCCAAAGGCTAACACAGCCATCAAAAAAAAGAGGTTCAGCCCCTCTACCCTTCTCTTTAGCCATTCCTGACCTCCTTCCACATAAAGCAGATAGTCAGCTTTCAGCAGACCAGTTCCATGGTGGTGTTAACAATACAATAGTGTAAATGTTCGCATCAGCACAAGGAAGTAGGTTTAAGACAGGCATGACAACGTTTCCAGGAAAACAGTTACAATTTCCCTGCAAATTTTCCTTTTAAAATACTTAGTATTTTGACAGATTAAAAAAAGGAGATCCCTTTCTGAATTGATAAAACGGACAAAATTACAATTGTTTTGTATTGCCAACCTTCCACAGTGAGTGAAGGCTTATCAGGGAATTAATCTCTGGGGGCAGAAAGAGGGATCAACAAGTGCATCAGTTACTGGGATGTTCGTTTCACAGCCTAGAAAGGCCGATAGTCTTTAGAGTTGAATTTTTTCAAGTGAGAACTCAAAATACAGACCATTTTGAACAAAGAGACAAGGAGAAAATACGTAACCACAGCACACACTTCAGGACTGTCACAAGATCCTGGATGCACACAGCCATATTATGTGAAAGCAACTGTGTGCATTCCTCTGTCCTCCAGAAGTGTTTATCCATACGTTTCATTTCTCTCCATCTATAAACTATTTGGAATAGAATCTACAACTACTATTTTGTTTGTAGTTCCTGAAAAAGGTTGTCTGTCCCTCATTTGGGCACAGAGAATATGACTCTGGAAACAGAATTGAGAAAATTATTTCTCCTTCCTTGTTGACAAAAGCCACTGAGAAAGTGTTGTAAAACATCACCAGTGCTGCCTGGCTGACCGGGACTGAAGTTATAGCTACTGGGGCATAACTGATTGCTTTAAGCTTGATCCAATTGATACTGTGTTGGAGGTCTGTTCTTCCATTAACCTTGGATGAAATTGTTCCCTGAATTAGCTTCCTCGCTCTTGAAAGCTGGCATCAATTTTCCTCACCAGCCCTTTGCTTCCAAGACACTGTGGCCCCCCGAGTACCCACTGGCAACAGAAAGTGTAAGAAAGGCAGGGCCCATGCATTTTAGCTTTTGGAACAGCTCTTAGAACAACTTGATGGAGCAAAACACCATTTATTCTTATGTGACAAAACCTTGGTAAACCAAAGAAATCAGACTGTGCCTTGGCACCCGTTTCTGAATTCTCTTTTTCAAGAGAAATAAAACCACATGTAAAACTGGCAGCTTTGTCAAATGCAGGTTACTCCTACATGTAATCCAGACTGCATGATGGTTACTTTACAAAAAGGCTTTTCCAGGAAAGCAGGCTCTAGTAAACAGACCATTATAATTCTAGATAGTCCCTCTCTACCCAAGAAAAAAATAACTAACTTAGGAAAGCCTCCTCAGAGAAATGGTAGACATTTATTTAACCACAGCATGTGAAGCTGAACCATCTCCTACAGGATGCTCACACAGCTGTGCAAAACAGGTCCTGTTCAGATTATTCAATAACAGAGAAATACTTTATTTTAAAAAATTGTTCCTGTTTGGAAATGGTTTCCTATTCTGAACTTTGATTTGTCAAAAACCATTAACTGGATTATATTCAAATTTGAAATGTGTTCAGACCCTCGCTCCAGAGAAGAGCAGACTCCAAAACTTCTTGCTCACAGTTTGGTTTGAAGATAATGATTTATTACAGAATTCAAGTGATTGCACGGGAGAGGCTACATCCCTAAAACTGATTCTGAAGTTTCACTTATGGCTAATAAGTAAATAAAGCTGGGTCACTCTAAGTTGTTTTTCTCACAAAGGATTATTCTAACACTTCCTGCTACTCATCCCTCTTGGGGAACAGTCAGCTTCTGTTCTGCCAGCTTAAGGGATGAAGGATTTAGCACTACAACCTGTGTCACTCATGACGTTTAATGTTTTTGAACAGGCAGTTGAGTAATGATTTGGATCCAATAACTTGGATCAAAGAACAGCAAGATCTAAATGCGAATTTGTATTTCCCTTTAGATTACAGAAAAAAAATCTAAGATAAGACTGCTATTAAAATCAGTAATCAAATTACTGAATCATCTAGAGATCTGCCTGCTGGTATAGTTAATAGTAACCAATATTTTCCTACTAAGCTATTATGCATATTAGTTACTGTGAAACACAGTACATATCTCATCTCATTGTACCTGAAATAAAAAGGGCTACTGCAAAAGAACATGTACTCAAATAAGGTTCCAAATCCAGACAATTTTTAGATTTGCAATCATATTAGCAGGAAAATAGTAATCACATGACCCAACCACAAGAAAGCAGCAACAGATCCAGACTTCAGTATGTTATACATAAACATCTGGCAGCATAAAAGGGATTTATGTAGAAGAATAAGGACAATTCTTGTCTCAATTTAATGTGCTGGCTCAGAAGTTCCGCGTATTCAAGGCAGAATCAATTCAGAAATAGCAATGCTTGTTATCAAGAAGTATAAACACTATGTGTGCTTCCTAGCCCTTTCATATTTCCCTTTAGAACGCTTCGACACAAAGTATTTGCATGGTGTTAAGTTGTTCTGCATCTCATTCCTCTTACCAGGAGAAAGAAAGATAAAAGAGTTTTCCTTCATGAAGGAGTGATTAGTACCAGTTGAAATTCATATCATCATTCCTTAAAGCCCTTGCCTTCTTTCTCCACTTACTAACCTCCATTTAGCAGATGCAGTATTAGGTAAATTAGCCTCTCTAGCCTTCTCACGGAAGCATTAATCTAAAACTTCAATAGAGGACATTACATCTGCAGACAAATGTAAAAATAAGCATAAAATCAGGGATTTTATTCAGTAGTGATCTCTGGGCCACTAGCACATTCTAACAGGTAGCATTTCACAGGTACTTCTTGACATCTATCCAGAAAGCGATGCATTTGCATGAATCCGTGACACTGCCTCGCTCAAGTACAAGTGCAAAGTCAAAGTGAACCAACTGCTAAGTCTTTCTAGTACTGGCCCAGGAAGAGTGCTGACTACATACTTGCCATTCTGTGACTGGACTTCTTGCATTCTGTTGGAAAGACACTAAAAAAAAAAAAGGCAAGCAGATTAAATTGTAACAAGCTGGCTCTAATTAGACTAACAAACAGGAGGGCATGGCTCACTTCAGCACATAGAAACCAAAGTTAGTCCTATAAACTCTTCTGTTTCTCCAGCTATCTGCATAATGCATTAGAAACTGCGGCAAGGGGTTCCAAAACTACATCAGAAACAGCTCCAGTACCAGAATGAAGTACCCCAGCAAGCAGACAGTATAAACACTAGGTTCATGACAATCTTACGATGAAGAATACAGTCCACTTCTGATAGCACGAGTTTTCAGCGCCAGCTGTCTAAGCACTAACTCTATTACAGCCTTCTTGGATACATAAGGGGCAGATTAATCTCAATAAATCTTACAGATGCGGCTGCTGCAAGCCGACCTTGAAGTCCACCTCTGGTTGCTTCCAGCAACCTCTGACCACGATAATGCCCATTACATGAATTTTTGGACCTCTCCTATGAAGCAAAACCAGCCATACTTTCTTTTTAATGAATAATATGTTCTACAAGTAAATAAGCAAGAATTAGAGGAATTAGTTCCACATTATGCACAGTTATCAAAATACCAATTCTACTTTTAGTTTAACACAGCAACATCAGAGATAACAGCTAAGCTAGAAAACTCTTTTCTTCAGCTTTAAAAGCCAACTGATTTTAAAAGCTTGGCAAAATAATGGAAACTTGTAATTCACCTCTGTGTAATCAAAAATTAATTTCAGGCTTACACATCGTGTCTGTTCCGATTAGCCGCTATACGTAATGCTGTAGTGATGCACTGCCTCTTCAACTGACTTTAAACAGATATATTCACTGCCCCAAACTATTTCTAAACTAAACAGTTTCAAACATGTGGAAGCATCTTAGTTTCAGAGTTGTCCACTGTAAACTATTTCCCAGTCATCCAGCTGATAAGCTTTTACTGAATTACACAAGCTTCATCTTGAAAAGGTTTAAATGTTTAATTTGCTTCACTGTTACCTACTAAATAAATCACAAGTGGCTTGTTCATAACATAAAATGTTGAAGAGAAATGTATGAAAAACGCTGGAACACAGACAATTCCAAAACAATCTTCTGGTGTCAGACAGCTGACCAACTGCAATAAATTTTGTTTGTATCCAAACTTCTAAGAAGAGAAGAGCAGCTGACTCTGGAGAAGCTCAGTACACAATCTTTATGGTATGTTTTTGGGAGATGTAGAACTTAAGAGGCATTTTATAATTAAATTGCAAACAAAATCAAAATACATGAACATACATGACAACTAGACAACAGGATGAATACAACACAATTTTAGCCTATTAAACATCTATATAAAAACTGTACCACTGGATGAGTCACATGATGTGGCAAACTCCTACTTTATCTTAACATTTCGCTCATGAAATGTCTAAGACACTGAATCTAGGTAGCATATTAAAAAACTAGTACCCAATTTGGTAGACCACTTTTTGAACTACAGGCGAACGCAGATTACTTCAATGTGAGGAATTCAGTTAACTTGAAAGGAACAGCAGCTTTACTTTTCACTGTTAGAGGACTGCCTCCCAGTACAACAATAATTTTCAAAGAAATATCAAATTTGTGTACTTTTATAGAAACAAATACTATCTATGTAAGTACATCTCCTTAAATCGCATCTATTAAGGAAGATGACAGGAAAAATCCAGAAGTCTTTGTGTCTTAAAGAAAAAAAAAATTGTATTCAATAAATGGGGTTTGTAAGTAGACTTCTCTAGCACATACCACAGCTGAGTCTAATCTTTGGTTTGCAACCAGTAACAGCAGATACAGAAAAACCAAAGCACATACATTAAAAGATCTGTGTAGGCAGACACACATTAAGTTTTATTTTTACCCAAGTCTTCTAATACTTTCACTTCCTCCTNAGTAGACTTCTCTAGCACATGCCACAGCTGAGTCTAATCTTTGGTTTGCAACCAGTAACAGCAGATACAGAAAAACCAAAGCACATACATTAAAAGATCTGTGTAGGCAGACACACATTAAGTTTTATTTTTACCCAAGTCTTCTAATACTTTCACTTCCTCCTCTGCCTCCCTGCAGGAAGATAGCTTGCTCTTTATACATTTTTAAACATTTCATAAAAGGAGATTTTAAAAGTAAAAAGTTTCTTCTCCTACATTAGTAATTCCATACAGTTATCTGTGTACCAGCAGAGGCGCTTACAAAATGCTTTGGTTGGCTCTAGAGCAACCTCAGTGCACCAGTGACTTACACAGAGATGAGTTCTTGTAGAAGGACTGAACCGCCAGCTTTACAGACATTCTCCAAAGAGTGGAATGAGATTTTCTACTGGGGATAGACAAACATTCTTTTTGATTACTCCTGATTCAGGCCAGAATTTCGAAGTACCTTGCTAAGACTTTTTCTGTAGGAGTTTTTCACCTTGATGTGCAGAGGACCTACTCTTTATTTTTCACAGAAGGATCACAGGAGTGCCACAGTCTCTTATTTTGTAAGATCAGCAATATAATCTGGAAAACTTGAAGAACACTAACAAGCTGAGAAGCGGAACAAAAGATTCACAACATAATGAGTTTCCTTACAAGAGCAGTGAGGGACATTTCACAGCAACTGTGAAGGAATCCTGAGGTATCAGTGGGAGCCCAAGCCTCCAAAAAGGCTGTCAGAGCACCTCTGCTACAAACAAATAAACAAAACCAAAGAGAATAGAAGGCATGCCAGACAACAACTCCTCAATTTTAGTCAGGTTAAAATAAAAGTCAGTAAGATAAAGGTATGTTTACACTCAGAAAATACTAAAAAAAAAAAAATAAAAGAGGGGGTGAGGAGAAAAAAATGTGAGTCAGTGCTCTTTTTGTTTGACATTCAAGGGCCAGCTAATGACTTATTTACAAATGGTAATAATAATAATATGGGTCTATTTCCTCCCTGCAGACATCAACATTGCAAGTCAGTGCCACTGTATTAGTCCACAATGACCACTGACATAAAAAAAAAATCCATCTTCAGCTGGTTTTCCATCTAGCTTTTGTTGTATTAGCCACTGATGTGAACTGAAGACTGTGTACTTATATAAGAGAACATAACCAAAATATCAGTCTAGAAGATGTATTGGAAAACATTTTAGGCACATCCTAAAAATATCCTGTGACAATAAAAACATTAGGAATTATTCAATTTTCTTCTTTTTTTTTGAAAATCAACCTTAAGTGTTAACTTCGTAACTCACATCCATAATATCTAGGTTAGTTTTTCAAGGTATATTTTTTAAATTGTGTTAGTACTTGGAAGTTATTTTTCCTAACACTACACTTACATAAGATAAACATAAAGTACTTACACCACTCCCAGCATATCGAACAATAAATAATAGATTCTCCTGACAGGACTTTGATGACCTGGCAAAGCCCGAGTGCTTTCAGCCAAAATCATATGAAACCATAAATCACTCTTTATTTTATAGAATATTTCAAAATGCATTCCTGCTTTCTACCTTGAAAGTCATTTCATGTGTTATTTATAACCACTGAAAACCAGAATGGAAAGAAAATTGCATAGAACTAGAAAATTTACTGTGACTGCTTTTATAAAGAATAACTCCTTTTTAGAAAAAAATTAGAATTACTGGCAGACAAACTTGTGAATACAACCACCTTTTAAAGAGCCCCATCCTTTATGTTACCACTTCACCAGCCGTTAATACAGGCTTTGCGGAGTATCAAGACAAGTTTAAGAAGTTAAGACTGAATAATCCAATCAACTGAAGAAATTCAAAGATAAGGATGACCCTGCATTCTTAACCACACCACTTAAAAACATGCACAGCCATGTTGCAAATTTTTGCACCTACAGAGGTTTCTGACATGAATTCAACACTGCTGAATGTTTTGCCTGTGAATTTACCTATTTCACAACTGCCTAAAGACAAAAGCTCTGCCATCAACTCCTACCTCTGAGTGTCACTTTCAAACAGATGCCTGCTTTTTGAGACATTTATCAAAGAATTCTCAATGTTCCCTCTCTTATAAATGTACTACGCTTTCAATGCTTGCACTGATTTAAAAGTTGACCCCACAAAAGCTTATCAATAATGAACTCATTTAAATGAACATGACTAATGCTCACCTTGAATTCCTTGAGCATCATCCCTCCAAATCTAGATCCTACAGGCTTTTAGACAAATAATCACCGAACATCACTTTCCAAAGAACAGACCTTCTAAAATACCAGAACTGCTTTGAGGATTGATGATATTGCACAATATCTGCTTTGGCAGAGAATCATCTAATAAATCCATTCCTGTTTGGTCACTGAGTAACTTGTCCATAGCACTATATCCAAAAAGCAAGGAAGTAGGGATATGAGAAGCCTGGGGCTTCTGCTGAAATAAAGAAGAGGGTAGAACAAAAAACCAGTATCATAACAGCTTTAATTCTCATATTGTGTTGCCATACAAAACCTCAAAATATGCCCACTGATTTTGTCACATGACAATCTAGTTTTCTTTAGAACCACAGCTATAAATTCCATGACAGTAGTGAAACCTTTTCTGCTGAACCCACCTGGACTATTATTTCTGTACTACACATCCATCTTGGTCTAAACTTGCCCGCGCAAGAAAATGTTTAGTCTGGGTTAAGAGAAGTAGTTTCTTCAATAAGCGAATTTACTTTTCCCACAGAAATATTGATGAAGTAATTGAACCTAAGCATTAAATGGAGCACTGATGACTGAAATTTACCGTGAGGTTCCACCTCCATTAAGCTTACTACAGGGAAACAGTTAAATGAGCCTGAAATAAAAACAAATTTAAGTCTAATGTTACCACTCAACCTAATTACTAAAATTAACAGATGCACAAATTATAAAACCAGAAAAAGGCCATACATGCAGAAAAGAATGCAATTAGTACTATGCAGTTAAAAAGATCATTAACACAACCATTCTAGTTATTACAATATGACAATTAAATATCCATAGGTACACTCAGCACTGCTTATAGCACTAGAAAACAGAGAGTTAAAGACGAGGCTGAGATATTCCCTCAGGAGTAATTTCTCAGAAGAGAGGACAGACGAAAGTTTTACTTTGAATAATCTTCCATACCGAGTAATTTAATACAGATTAAAAAAAGAAGTCAGTTAATAGTGTTAGTCACCATTCACCAATCTTCTTAGTAAAAAGGAATGACAAAATAATTCCTAAACCACAAAGTTCTGAAGATCTTGACATTATTTATAGCAATATTCTCTACAGTTGGGCAAAAATGCATCCTCTAATAGAAACCCTCACCACCACCACCAAATACGGCAGTATCTCGGAGGAAGAATTTAGTTCAAAGAATTTCCTTCCCCCAGCACCAAAGCTCGAACATTACAAGCTAACTCCTAAGCAGGGAAGATCGTATTTGATGGATGTTGCATGACCAACGCTCACCGGCACAGACAGTTGAGCCAAAAGTGCCTCTCCTGGTGAACTGCCAGTTTCAGGTGAAGCCTTCTAACAGCATGCCCTGGCGTGCACGATCTCTTCTGCTCATGACATCCTACCACCAACCACCACTCCTCCTCAGTGAGCAGCCTGGTATTACTTAACACACACGTCCAGCAAGCACAACGTATCATGGGCCACAAAAGACAGAGCACCAGAGTAGGCTGCCACTGCCGGAGCGATTCTGCTGGCCTGCACTTGGTGTCTGAGACCCCCTCAGCAAAAGGGCTGCCAGAGCAAGCCGGATTAAATTCTACCTTCATCAAAAATTACAAAAGCTCCAGAAGAAAAACCTGGCAGCAGGTTTTCACTCTTTCATTGGAATAATGAAAAGATGAAGTCTTATTTATGTAAATTATAGTCAGCTGTTTTAAAGAGGTACCACCCTCACTAGCTTCCTTCGTAGTTAGAATAGTGACTCCTACAATTTTCACCTTCTAGTTTCCTTAGTAGCTAAATAGGCTAACTACATTAATTTTATAAAACTTTGAGTTTCCTTTAATTTTCTACATCACTGCATCATCTACATAAATACTACTTTTCCATGGCATTAAAAAATTAATTACTCTCAAAAATCATATAACTTATGCAATGTTTAATATTTTGCCTTTTTAGTTTGGTACTTTAGCCTTTTATTACTTACCATTCTTCTCATACACTCAAAAAGTTCCCAAATCTGAACACATACGAAAGTGTCAAATTCATTACTAGGGCTTCCACTCCATACAACAGGGTTAAGAACAGATAAGGGATCTCTTAATTTGCTCAAGAACCAGAACTCTGCATTTTTAGTAGAGTTATGGTCAACAATGGGGACAATATGTTTTTATAATCTTTCATAAGTTCCAGAACTAAATCATAAAGCCTTTGAGCAATTATACATGCAGTGTAAGGGGAGTACTTTTTTCTGGTAAACACTGAAAACAGCAATTACATTAAGTAACTCTCTCATTCTATTCTAAATCACCAGAAAAGTAGTCTTTTAGTTGAAGGACACAATTTGACAGGTTAGTGAACTCCAAAAACATATAGTTCCTGATTTTACATAGAAAATAGTAACACTTACAAGTTCCTTTCGGTTTCTGCTCCAGTCAACATCCTGAGCTGACCATTGGAGCTCTTCGTAAACGTAAACAATATCTGAGTGTAACTTTGGGACCGCTAAACAATAATGTATTTTGAATGTTTTAAGGCTAGAACTCAATGCTGAATTTAAGGTGGGGGGCTTATCAAGACCAGTTTGAACGAGGCCACTGACACCAAGTTCTACAACACAGAAAGATTATCATGATATACAAGCAGAAGTATCTTGCTTCTGAAATGTTTTAAAATTTGTCTCGTAGTTACAGTGTTGTGGTATGTTTCAGTGAGACATTAAAGATCTGCATCGTTATTCACCCGAACAGGAAACAGGATTAACTTGTGCAGGATACAGAAAGCGTAGAGTTAAATCTCTCATACGTGCAATAGTTCAATTGTACACGTTTGCTCATATACTGAGAAATACACTTCAAGGAGAAGGACTCGCGTAAAAAAAAGTTTTGGGTTATTTATAAGCAGGCATAAAGATTAGAAAAAACTTTTAAAAGTTCTTGCATTCTAGGATAGAGTAAAAAAAAAAATAAATTATGAGCATACACCATATATTCTGCAACAACACAGAGTTCAGCTCTTCAGAACTATTTTTAGCGCATTCAAGTAAACTCGACGAGCAGGGAGGTATTTCAGGGAAAAGGGCTGCCAAGGGTGGCACGGTCACACAAGGCTTTATGAAGGACCAGAGAAGCACCTGAGGCAGGAGGTGGGCCTGAGCGGCTCACGGGGGAGGGGGTGGGGGGGGGGGGGGGGGAGGCTCC
>VZSC01015385.1:347187-378254 GCA_013398225.1 Steatornis caripensis
CGCCGCTGCCGCCCTCAGCCGCCGGCTCCGCCCTGCCTCTCCCCGCTGCCCCCTCTCAAGCACCGGCACCCTGACACCACTGGCCCAGCCCCTCCGCCGCCTCCCCTGCGCCCCACCACAGCAGCCCCAGCGCAGCCCCCGCCGCCGCGCCCTCTCCTACCGGTCCCGATCACCACCACGTCAAACTCGGACGGCAGGTTGTCCGCCATCTTCCGAGGGGCGGCGTCACGTGGTCCGCGCCGGCGGAAATCGAGGACGCCGCCGGCAGAGACTTCCGGCCGCGGCGCGCGGGGGCCGCCGGGAGACGTGGTCCCGCCCGCTCAGAGCCCGCCCCGGTGTCCTTGTGTTGTGCTTGGCTCCACAGAACACCCGTGTCAGAAGCAGCCGCCCTGGCCGCCGTGCTGGCTGCTCGCTGCCTTCCGAGTGCCAGCCTTCCCACTGCCCGCGCCTTCAGCCCCGGCTACGCCTCTCGCACTGGCGGCTGGTGAGCGGCTCGGACCGACGGCCGGTCCGGGCGGGTGTCCTACACGTGGCGCGCAGAGTGGGTCACCTCCCCGAGTCACCGACAACGGTGTTGCGCAGGAGGATCGACCCCCGTGGTGTCCGCTTCTCACAGGCAGCTTTTTAAAAGAAAGTGTATCAGTTCATCTTTTTATAGTCATTAATCTCATGGCCTTCCTTGCTAATTAAGAGCCGTATTGTATGTTGGATTGTGCTTCGTTCTCTGCATTCAAAACCTCTCTATTNCAGCGCGGCCCATCAACCACGCTCTCAGTCTGATCACCCAGCCAGCCACCGGGTTTCTTACCCATCTAGCTTTCTCCTGACCCAGAGAACGAGCCCTTACCTTGGATACCAGAATATTGTGGGAAACGGCAGTGAATACATACGAGCTCCTAGCACCAGCCAGTAAACTTTTGAAATACAATAATATGGTTGCGTTCCACCTACTCACTTAGAATGCAGAATACTTCAACACAAATGCCCAAATTTTTTGTGTCAATTTGCGTGTCGATTCCACTGAAGTTTCTTGGGTTACCTGCTCTTCAGTAACTCCCAATAGACTTCATTTTGTTATTTCCTCCTGCATGTGCAGTGTTTCCAAAACTATTTCTATTTGTTCAGTCTCATTGATCACTGTACTTTATTACTATATACAAGAAAATATTTCCCTTATTATTTTTTAAGTCCCCTTGATCCCTAATTGTGATTTCTCTTCTTTATCCACCACGTTGAAGACACATTTAAAAAGAAAGTGTATCAGTTCATCTTTTTATAGTCATTAATCTCATGGCCTTCCTTGCTAATTAAGAGCCGTATTGTATGTTGGATTGTGCTTCGTTCTCTGCATTCAAAACCTCTCTATTTTTCTCAACCCATCAATTAACATTAACTCTTTCTCTCTTTTCCTGTGAAGCCTCAAGTCACAGTCCAGTCTTGCTCTGCCTCTTCCTTCACCTTACAAAGAAATGAAGGGGGGATCAGGGATGAAAAACATAGAACCGACTATTTCTGAGTAGCCCTGCCCGTACTACTAGTCTGAGTAAAAGACTAGCAAGAACAAAAAGACATGTTTGAGAAAGCCAGATACACCAATGTAGGCAAAATAACCTAGCACAGAACACCTGTGCCAGAATACACCGGAAATTTCTAGAAAGTTTTGCTTTTTACATTGCATTTAATGGCTTATATGGCTTTAAACTAATCTCTTAATATTATTCATTNCGCCCGTACTACCAGTCTGAGTGAAAGACTAGCAAGAACAAAAAGACATATTTGAGAAAGCCAGATACACCAATGTAGGCAAAATAACCTAGCACAGAACACCTGTGCCAGAATACACCGGAAATTTCTAGAAAGTTTTGCTTTTTACATTGCATTTAATGGCTTATATGGCTTTAAACTAATCTCTTAATATTATTCATTGTATATGATTATATTAAAGTCTTAACACCTTAAATCAATAATAACAATAAACCAGCTAGCAGCCTGTTAACACCTTATTACAAGCTCCTTGTTCACATAGCAAAGGCATAGTGAAAAAAGCATGAAGCGACTAATGGGAACCAGAGACCACCTTAACCCTGCAGTACTGCCAGACGTGCTAGAACAGAGGACAGCACAGAAAATAGCCTAGCAGGAAACATCAAACAATGCATGAACAAAAATTGCATAGATTTAAACATCAGTACTTGATTACCATGCTAAGAAACATGCAACAGAGAAAATGAGTACTTAGGGATTCAGATACAAAAGCAGTAAGATCAAATTTTATGTTCCCTATATTTATGCTTTCAACTGTCCCATAGAGATTTAAAAAAAAAAAAAATCTGTTCTGCAGCTTCCCTACTGCAAGTCTGTGAATGAAGCTGTCATTTCTACTTTTTAACCCATAAAACAGAAATTTAGCTCCAGAATCCTGCAATGCTGCGTCATCCTGACCTAAATGTCTTGACTTGAGAAACAAAGCATCACTATATTGGTTAGATCAGACAAGAAAAACTCTCCTTGCACATCCCCTTCTTAGTGAGGGATGGCATACTCATGAAAATATAATTTCATTGTGAAAACCTTTTGTTGTTGTTTAGTATCTTTCTAGGACTGCACTAGAACCGAGCTTTTTCACTGTCAATGTTTTACTGTTTCTCAAGTGTTTAAGTATTTATCCCACCACAAAATACTGTTGTTCGGTTCTGTGAGTTCCCGTTAGCTTCATTCATAAGATGCAATCAGTGCAATCCTATTTTGTGATGACAGTCATTATCCACTGGACCAGAAAGTCTTCTTAGTGCTACTTATTTGACAAAAATGATTATTCAGGATCTAATTTAACTGCAAGGTTTGTCAGCCCCATACAACACACAAATTTTTCTCTGTACTTTGCAGTTTTAATATCAGCAAATGTAGAAGTAAAACATGTAAGTATGAATAATTTTTATGAGAATTTCATGGACCTTGAGGAAGTGTCTTACCATGTTTTTCTCTTTAGCTATTTAATTGCAATGTCATAGTAACAGAAAGCAGCATACCCAATTCTGCATGGATGAATAAGCACATTCAATAAAGAAGATTTAACAGAGTAAATCAAACACTGGATTAAACATTTTCTGCATAACAGACCACAAAATGGGCATTCATTTTACCAATAGATCCTCTACATTAGAAACAAATAGAAATGCACACCAACATAATTAAACTGCACATCCTGTGGCCTGATTGCAGAATTCCCCTATATTTTGGTAAACTAGGTCTCATCAATTACAATTGCCAAAATGCATTGAAAAATGCATGCTGACAAGACTAAATGGCTTTTTTTAACCATTTGTATTAAATACATTTGTTTTTCTGTGTTTTATAAAATAATTCACAATACTATGTTTTGCAGAGGATTCACATGGCAGTTTTAGCAACAACAGTTCAGACAAAGGCAAAGATCAATTTTAAGATCCCCCTTTTAGCAGTTCCATTTTTTCTGTAAGCAACTTTTCCTACTTTGATTTCAAGCAAAACACCTCTCATAAAAACCTGGGGTTTGGCTTTATGACATTTATTTGGGATTTTCACATATTGATAGAACTACCTTTGTTACTTTAACGCCTGCGTAGTTACTGTTTAACTTGATCAAAATACTTTTTGGAAACAGGGTAATCGCAGCAAAACCCCATAAACTATGTGTTTTTATTTTCCCAGATAGAAACACCGAAGGGCAAGAGCAATTCAGGAAGAATCAGCATTAGAATTATGAAGTTTCTAGTTATCTCAAGATCTAGTCTCAGATCATTTGATCAAATACTTCTTCCTCCAAAACCAAACAGCAAATACTTCATATTCACTATGATGAATTTTACTTTTTTTAAAGTAAGGTAGTACCTTTATTCTGCAGTGACTTCATGTGTGAAATCTCATTATTCATTCTATTATTCACTCAATGGATACAGAATTTAATTCTACTTCAGTACCAGTTTGAATAAGGATCAGCAGCAGGATCAGGCCTATTAGCTGCTTGGAACGTCTACTGAACAACCTTATTTATCCCAACTAAATGGCTCATTAGTTCAAGCAGCAAGAAAATGTTTGTGTGTTGCTAAAGTTATGTGTGGTTGTCATATAGAGTTTGCTGTTACGCAACTGTCAGTCACTCAAGCATGTACAAACTAGATTGTTCATTAACTACAGAAACAGCCACTCTAATTTCAAGTATGTTTGGGAAAAAATTATTTGTTTCCAAATTTCTTCTAAACTGTGATACACCTTTATTCTAACTTCCTCTTTGTTACCACTATTTTTCTTTCTTCCTGTCATGGCTTACAGTGGTCAGTCCCAATCGTGCCCATAAAACACATTACTTGTGTTTTATTAGTGTCATTAGACTCTAAACTGCAAATTCTCAATTGTATGTAGACACTTAATTCCCATGGAAGGTACGAATATTCCTTTGATACCGTAATCTTGGCCTTGGTAGATCAGTGAATTAAACATATTTTAAACCCCTGAGTAATTAAATCCACATTCTCTACCTAAGGAGCACTGAAACTAATTTTGAAGTTGCTCTTTTGATTTCTAAGATGTGACTACATTATAGGATTGTTTAGAGAGACAAGCAAAGAGAATTACATTTCACTCTACTTCTGTAAGCATTCAAGGTAAGAAGTCTATTTTTCCAATCTTTAATTAATGACATTGTGCAAAAATTCTGTAGGTCTCTCACTGCAGCCAGAGCTTTCTTGTATAAAGTGAGCACAGAGGAGAAAAAAACAGGATCATAGCTTTGATCAGGCTGCTCTGCCCAGCGTTAAGTGGCAGAACACGGGAAGAAGGCTCCACTACAGCTTCATTAAGGATTGCCAATGAGTTTTACAGGCTTCCTGAAACTACAGAAGTGCAGGATGAAGGAGACAGTCTTTCTAGCAACCCAAAAGCTCAGTTATTTTTTATGCTACAGGCTAATCTTGAATGCTTAAAATAGCTGATGAACCTAGGATGATGACTAATATGCTGCAGTTTTTCTTGCTTGTCTCTTAGAGACACATGGAGGAAAACTTACTTTAGGAATCAGAGACATGAAGAACCTCTGGTAGTAGAATCAGACTATATCTTGATTTACATTGATCTAAACCCATGTTATTAGTGCATTATACGCAATATGTGGTGTCAGTTCAGTTTCTTATTTGGTTACATTACTTCTCTCACTGCTCTGTATCAGTGGCTAAAATAATTTGGTATCGCACATGAATTATTACTGCTGTATCTTCTTTTATAGTGGGGGTGGTGGTGAGGCATTTAGGCATGTTTGTAAAACAGCCTTTCACCTTCCTAATTTTCATTCTGCATCTTTTTTTTCTTTATTAAAAAGTGTGCTTTTTAGAACTACTCAGAGACAAAATGGTGTAAGTTATTTTTGAAACTGAAATGCTTAAGTATTCAGTATTAAGTCAGTATACTTAACACAAAGGACTAAAACTTCTTTGTACATGTTCAGTTTGTGACCATGCTTTGGGTTTATACCCTGTAAACTTTTAAAGGCATGTGTTCCTTTTCAGAAGTTTCCTTCACTCCCTCAGTGGATTGAAACGTGTGCTTTACCATATTCAAAGAGGTCCTTGAGAATACATTGTGGTATTTCTGGCAGAAGTTTGCACATCACTTTTACAACACTTTTATTTCAGACTTTACACTGTACCTAGATTACCAGCTCATCCTATTCAAACGAATAAAAGAATATACAACTTATCATCATTGTGTCATCATTCTGTAAATGAAAATTTAAATGGTTCTTTAAAGTATTAGAACTCCCAAATTCAAGATTGGTCAGTAAGACGGCAAAGTCAGTTATCTGAGAAAATGCTTTCCTATGCTGATGTCAAGATAATTCTGAAGTGCGGAATATCCGCACTGCAGATACACAGGAATGGGCAGCAGTCAGTTCCTACCTCGTGTCAATAAAGAGGCTGATATCAAAGGCAAAAATGTGATCTGGAAACACTGTGGACTAATGCAGCATAAGTTCTACGAGAAAACAAGCAACAGAACTTCAAAGTACTTGGACATACACAGTTGAACCTCGCCTATGCTAGTAAGGATTTAAATTCTAAACTCTAATGGAATAGATGCCTTTTGTATATGCATCAAGGTATGTTTGTAAGGCTTAATTACATGTTCTAAGTGATAACTTAGCATTTAAAAAAATATTCTTTTAATAACCAATGTCTCCTGTTTCTTCTCATCTGCTGAAAATAACATTGTTAGAAGAAAATTTGATCTCAGTAACATCAACATAAATCGGGAAGAATTACCGAAATTATGCCATTATAAAACAGGATGTTGCAAAGCAGAGTTTAATGCTTTGTGTCCTAGCAATTCCATTATTTGTATATTCCGGCTTCTAAAAGTCTTGGTCAATTATGATATTTCAGAAATTGCCAGTAAACAACAGACAAAAGAAACTGATTGGATATATACGACTGCAAAGACTATATAAAGTTGTGCAATACATCAAGATTAGTAAATACGGATGAGGGTGTCTAATGACATTCAGTTTCTGCCTTATTTCATTTGCAATATCACTTGAAGCAGTTTTTATTGCACAGCAAGAGATTTTCAGACTTGTGTTCTCAGGGTTTAGGAAAAATGTACCTTTTCCAACACATCTGGAGACTGTACCTTATGTAAGAAACTAATCTCTTTTCTCTGGAAATATTCCTGTTCTTTTATACATTGCATTTCCTTTATTCATCTCTTTTGACCTGTTGCAAATTTATGAATATGGATTCTTTAGCCATTAGGGCATACTCCTACTTCATTACAGTCAACAGACGTTTTACCATGTGAAGTTCAGCCTCTACATCATGGTCTTTCCTGATTGATTAACAAACAGTAATTACAGTTAAAGGTGAAATGTCTATCTCTTTAAACATGAGATAGGACTAATTATCTCATTTCACTGTATATACGTATTTTAAAACATGCCCACGCAAATACTGAAAAAAAGAGCAATTGGTCTGGGAGTTGGATAATACGGCAAAAGAAGCAAAGAACCCAACGAACCACAGGGTGGAATGCTGCTTTTCCTTATTTGAGCAGAATGACAAGTGCAAGATTCTTGAGTACTTTTTTTAAACAGTTGTATTCTCCAGTCTCAAAAATCATAAACGACACATGGCTGAGAAGAAACGAGAGGATAAACCAAGACTTTAAGTTCTGAAACTGATAAAGCTCCCTTAGGAAACTCACCATAAATATTATCATATAATTAAAAGGGTTTAAAGTAGTCCATAAAGCTGAGTGAATTGATGTGTCTCATATGCAGTATTTTCACCTAGACTTCACCAGAGAAACCATAAACAAAAGACTATAAAGGCCTCAGATGAAGTGGGTTCTTGCAAGCTCGGATTCTTGTGAAGATACATTGCCAAGGACTCAAACATGAAACTGTATCCAAGAGACATCTAAAAGTTAGGAGTGAGTAACAGTGAGAGACCGATTTTGAGGTAAAGCAAGCTATCAGTGATAAGCGAGTTAAAAAAAGAAGTGTAACAACTATATTTGAAATGATGTAAGCAGACAAATAAAAAAGATAAACATTATTCTCACTTTGAGAAAGTCTGTGTTTGAGGCTGAATTTGCCTCAATTCCCCAGCGTGCTGGGTCTGTTGGTGCTCCTCTTAGAGCTCTGCAGTAAGAACACAGATTTATTTCAGGCTGTACAGCTGCAGCAGTGAAAACTGACTAACGTTATCTGAGGGTACGTACAGCCAGTGGAGGAGCTTCCAGACCCTCTTACTCTACATGCCTCTGAAAGGGCATATATGAAAATATCTGTCACATGTAGGAGGGTGAGTTTGGGAGAAATTTTAGTTGTGAAATGACTGTGGCTAAAAAGAAAGCCATCAGCTTCTACAGCCATCAGTCTTGTTCGTAAGAAACAGAAATGTGTGCAATCACCTCTTATTTTTAGTACATACATTTACTAAAGCCATATACAGGAAAGGCCTCCTTGTGAAGCATTTCCCTCACATCATTACAGTTAAAGAAGGTTTTGTATTTAAAATATTCTGTTTAGGATTTTCAAGCCAGAGAGTAGCAATTGTGGTCCACTGAAATTTTTAAGAAATTTGTAATGAGATTATGCTCAGCTTGCCTCACAGAAATGAGAATAGGTCTTGTTTTTCTTTCAAAAGTTGTAAACTGGTGCCAGACTATATGTAGTGATGCTTTTGAGAATTCAGAAAGGAACCTTAAGACTTAACATCTATTTTTCATTAATCCAAACAGTACACTCCATTTAGATGCTAGCTTTTCTTGTGCAGAAAATAAGACATCCACACTGTACCTATTAAACTTTAATTAAACTGTATATGTCTAGGAAATGAATGTTCCTATTGTAAACATTATGTGGGTCAGCTATATTAAAGTATTTTATGTTTTTTATAAGGTGTTTGCATTTTAATCTGTTTTTCAGGGGACCACGCAGCTGAGCATATCTGAAACCTGAATTTCAACACCATCACCTTGATAATAGGGTGTTCTCTGCAGTTTATGCATTTTTAGAGTGATAATGTATAAAATGAAAACAATAGGAGGTCAAATCTGGTTGTAGCCTGAATGAGAGTTTTAGGTTTGAATGCAACAAATCATAATGCATAGTACTCATTAGAACACTTTTTTTGTTTTAGTCTTAGCAACATCTTTTTTAGGGTAAGATGTAGGCTTCGTGGTTGTCAGTCTTAGCAGATGTTTACATCATAGATCCACACAATATATATAATGCAGTTCTTTGATCAGGTAATTTCTCCAACAGCAGAATTGCTCACTGTTCCCCAACATCTGACTGTTCCTGCAACTATAACGCTCTATCTCAGAGCACTTTGGCATCACAGACGCTGTAAGAGGAGGGAGGAAGACTTTGAGCCATTATACTTTACTTCTGTCTGCGTGCCTAAAACAACTCAGAAACTCTAAAGCAGAACTAATGGCAATACGACGTTCACTCGCCTTTTTTGTATCTACTTAGCACCTCATGAGTGGCACCTCCTCCTCTGTTCGATTAAGTAAATAAAGGGAAAGAATAGGCCGTAGCTCCTCACATTCTGCGGGTGCTATATGACCATTAGTTGTATATAGCTTATATAGACCCTTGTATTGACCCTTCAGTTAAGCCAGAAGAGACAGCATTTTTTCCCTCAGTTCAAAAGAATGCTATGCCGTTGTAAATGTTGAGGCAGATTATTAGGAAGATTTGCAAGAATAACTACTTAAAATGGTCACATTCATTTTAAAGAAAAGAAATATAATTGGTATTTGCACAGAAGAAAATGGATGAATTTAAATTTTAGTTGATTATAATTATTGTCATCATAATCATCATCATTATTTTTGTATGTCTAAATGACTGATTCAAAGAAGAATTTTAACACATTTCACATGTCAGTGCAATTCTTTTCTGTTCTGTGCTTTAGCGCTTGGGGTTCTTCTTTTGCTTTTTTCAGTCTGAACTTTTCATGGAAGCTATTGTAATCTTTTTAAAAGGTGGAAAAACGTTTCAGAAGAAGTCAAATCTGGAAGTATTAAAATATAATCAAATTGTACAGAAAAACTGATACATAGATACTGGGCGATGGCACATCAAAATGTTCTTAAGAAAGAGATTCTTAATAGTAAGGTTCTACCTGAGTCTGGACTGTTTGACCAGATAAGGGATGTTAAACAGTGCTAGTTACACACAAATTAGTAGGTGAACTAACTTAAGTGGTCGTGCATTCAGATGAAGATATCACTCAAAAAGGCTGTTAATAAATTGGAACTGCACGTACACATTGTGCTCCTAAAGGCTGCCAAAGTTACTAATACTTTTTTATATTTCAATAATATGTACATTGATACAGCTGATTTTTAATGATGTATTCCATGTTATTGTTGCTACAGTAAAAAGCATGCATTCTACTAGTAAATCCGTGTTGTGTGAGTTTACCAGTTTAGACAATTGTGAAGAGTTCAGATCCACAAAATCTGTTGGTGAACGGTTTCTTTTTTACTGAGTTTATATCACATCAAAACACAGATGAGCAATCAAGATTACAAAGGCCTTACACTATGCAGAGCAAAATAAAGAAAAGTTTTGTAATTCCTGTTTCCCTGATAACTTTGAAATTACTATGAAAAGAACGCATTTTGCAACAGAGGCATCATCATAGGTGGAGTGACAGCTACAATTCATGATATCTGGCATCTTTGAGAAACAGGACTTGGTTTCCCCAGAACTTACTCTTTTGTGTTAATTAATTTTATTTTGTTCCTTTACTCTCTAAACTTTTAATGGGAACTATTGTCAACATAAAGAGAAAAAAACTCTTCTGAAGTATGAATCACTCCCTCCCCAGCACAAAGTAGAAGTTCAACAATGTGATTTTCCATTGTCTTACATCACTGTAGTTGTTAGCCCTGTGTAAATGTGCAAGCTGGAAAGCTAGCATTTTACTTTATGCTGTCCAGTACAAGGCACGAAGTGTAGAGTGGCAGATACATCTTTATTATCAGGAATTTAAGTCTCTGTTACACAATTGTTGATGTACTGTGCACATCTTTCTTGGGTTGTCTTAAAAGGCTGTAAGTAAACAATGAAATGAGACGTAGTATTAAATAATGCTAAAGAGTACATTAATGTCAAGAGAGTAATGTTATGCGGAAGAAGAAGAAGAAAGATCTAGGTCAGCAAAATCAAGCTCCAAAACAATGCTTTCCATTCTTCTATTAAATAATGGCTAGTATGGGTAGCCTCTTCTGTAAGAACTAGTAAGCCAAGCATTAAAATTTTGTGTCTGACCAGGGTTAGTGTGACTTGCGAAAACATTTGCTCCCTGCAGTCTTGCAGATGGCAGAGTTTCCTTGTAATGTGTTTTCAGATGGCTTTCTGGATGACAAAGAATTCCTTAAATAGGAATAGGGAAGATGATAGACTCTAGTGGAAGCCTTATTTGTCTATGTTAAATTAAATTATGGTGTCTTCTTTCTTATTTCCTTGGGATGAACAGAAGTATGTTCATGCCACTACACAGGGAGACACTTGCAACTTTTAACAAATATGTTTTGAGCTGTAAATAATCACAGAATAGATGCCACTGTCCAAGATATGGACCGAGAGAACCTCTTGTAGGGATTTCCTTGAACTGCCTGCTATTAGAAAGACTGACTATCGATGATTTGCAGCACAGATCCCTAACACCTCTGGCCAAAAGACAGACTTTGAAGTTTTGAGAGCCTTCTGTTTCCTCACTATATCCAGGAAATTGAATGTTTAACATATACTTTGTAGGTAAAAGGATTGCACTACAAGATACTGGATTCAAGTAAGTTCCTCTCAATGGAAATCGCCTAGCAAACCCAGAATTCCTGGCTAACTTCATGCACTGAAGTGACAAAAATATGTTCGATCAACGTTAATTATTAAAATAGCAAAGAATACTGGTGTGTGAAGCTCATTCTTGCTCTATCACTTTTATATAAAACCTTTTTTTTTTATTCTCAACGGTTTTCTTTCATTCTTTTGCTTACATCCTTACTTGGAAGATTCCAGGTTCTAAATTATGCTATACTCTATTCTATATTCACAGACTTTGTTAAAAAAACACGGAAGATCTTGTCATAGTATATTTAAAATAATAATGGGTATAATTTAATTAAATGGTAACACATTCCTCTAGAAAAAATTCTGAAGACATTTATTTGCTTTACAATCTTCTTCAGTGCAAAATACCCTAAAATTCATGGCATCATCATACTAATGAAAGATATCAGTAGTGATCTCAAAAGGTACTGAGAGTTTTCGGCTTTATAAATATGGGTGAGGAGAATTTTTAAAACCTCAAACTACAGGGGGATTACACATTAAATAATAATGATCGCAGGTGTTTCAACCTGTACTTTTAACTCATGGTCTGATCCTCCTTATGCCTCCACAAGTCACTGGTAATTCTATCAGAAAGTCAATGAAGTTAAGCATATAAAGCCAGTTTTATATAAGATCACGTATTTCTTTGTAGGTTACCAATGTATGTCACAACAATCTTGACGCTGAAGTAAGGAAGAGGAAAAACCAGAAAAGTCAATACTGTCTCCTAAAGGTGAAGAAAAACACTGTTTTTTTTTCACGTGACTGTTTCTCACTTTATCGAAAAACTCACAGTACATACCAAGAATGATTTTGAGACACAGAAGATTGGTCAGGTTAAAAACAAAAGCTACTCTTAAGTATTTGATTTTGATCCCACTGTGTATTCCTTTGACTGAGATCCAGAGAGACTCAATTCTACAATAGATTCAGTCTCTCTGGGCCACGCTTCTTTAACAATGGTGAAATAGTAAAATGAACCCCCCACGAAGCCTTTCCCTCCACTTCCTATAAAGAACTATAGAATATACCGCAGCTAGTTTCATGAAATAGTTGCTTTTATTCAAAAAAGCATTAGGTACATTACGTTTTCTTTCAACCTCCTTCAGAGTTGTGAAAAAGTATGACCAAGAGCTAGCCAACAGTGGCACTAAGGCTTCGGGACTAGGCTCACTCCTTTAGGAGTTGCAAAACAGATAAGAACTCTCAGAGAAAGGCTTTTGCAACGTCTATGTGAAATCAGGAGTTGGCAGTTGTACAGATTACTGGCCGTAATTTCCCGATACATCCTAGACTGTCTTCTGAAGAGTTATTTAGGATTTTTGTTCTTCTAAGGGAGTGCAGGGTAGAACAACCTGGACTTTATCAACTGCGAATAGTACCCCAAATGAAAATATTTACAAATTTGTTAATTTGCATTCTAAATGAAATGTCTCTAACCTTCTCAGGCTTGTGGTTTAGGCATCGAAGGGTCAAAATGGCATGTACTACCTCAACCAGTTTGGACCAGTTCCATTGATTTTTGGTCAAAATTCCAGATTGATTTCAGTAAGAAATGGCAGCATAGACTGGCATCACTGTATGGCTTTCAGAAGAAATACAGTATTTTAAAAGACAGTAACATAAAATTGATGTACAATGCAGAATACCCATTGATGCCAGTTCCTGTCAATAAGATTTCTATAATTTGAATATAGTAAAACACTGACATTTCTAGTATCAGAGGCAAAAATACCATTTCCTTCCTTGGAAACTGAAGCAGGCCCAAATTCTGAACACTAAAATATTATCTGTGTCATGAAGTATTTAAAGCTTTATTATTTCATTACTGGTTTAGATATTAAATTATCAAAATATCTATGGAATTTTAAAATATGGTGATTTCTTAATATTTACTCCCACACTTATAAAAGATACGTACTCCAGAATGATGCAAATCAATTATCCCTGTATGTGTGAAATGCTGTAACAAGATCAATGAGACCTGAACACAAGGAGGCATCTTAGGATAACAGCTGCAGATGCATGCATTCTCTGGGAAAAAACAAAGAAACGAACGCACACTGCTCACCCTCAGGTTTCTCCCTCCTCCATATAAAATCCCTGCCATTATCCTTTCCAATTGTTAAGTGCATAAAAGGAAAAACAAGTAAGAACAGGTAGCAGTCCATTTTCCAGTATGGGCAACGTACAATAAATGGTCACTCTTCGAGCCAAGGGAAAACAAATGCTTTGCATTCAGTTTTGAAATTTGTTTTTGATGGGACTTAATGGTCGGAGTACACTTACAACGAAGTACTGTGTATTTAATGGCTGTATGGAAACATGCAGCTACGTATCTTTACTGTCTAAAATACATACTGGTTTTAAAGATGAGCTCAAGATAATTACTTTCACAATACTAATAATTCTGCCAATTAGATTTCTACAAAGTAGACTCAATAAAATACTAAAAATATTTATTCAATAAATCAATTATACTTCTAACTGAGTCTGGATAGCTATAAATTGTTTTCTCATTGATAAAATTATGTTTATGAAAACCTGTTTTCATGGAAATGGCTCTTAAGATTTTTATTGGAAAATGCTTTGCAGTTAAACAGAAGATATGAGAATTAATGAAAGGTCCACATAAGCCTTATACATTTAAATAAACAAAAAAAGATTACTTTTTTACTGTTGCTTGAAGTAGAATGTAATGTCCATGTTGAAAAATTCCAAAAAATGTAAAGAAAAATTAAATACCTTCTTATCCCACTAGATGGTGGTGCCTTCAGATTAGGGCTGAGATGCTCAGACAGACACTACAGGAAAAGTTTTGCTTTCTTGAGCTGACCTGCAAATACAGAGTGCGAGATGAGGTTAATCTTGTTCCTCTGAGGATATTAACAAGCATTCAGGTATAATGACTTAGTGAATATATTTGAGTACACAGTATTGTGTTCATAGCTGTTTGCTATAAAGTGTGTTTTAACTTCAATACACATCTAATAGTATTAATTTTTCTTCCTGAAAAAGAAAATGTGCAAACAATATTGAACCTTAAAGATGATTCTCTCTCATGTAATACAGCCTTATTACACTAAGGTCCTGGCTTTGCAATTTTACTGCCCTCTATCCCCAATCAAAGTCAAAATCCAGATTAAAGTAGCAAATCATTAGCAACAACTGCATCTTGTGTTCCTCTCTTTACTCAGAATAATCTTAAAAGTACCACTCACATTTTTATACCACAAACATACTCCTCACTTGAAGGAGAAAGGCATTTACACATCATTTAGACAAAAAGTGCCAGTGTCTAAGCATCGAAAGACACATCTCTTCAGTTATAAAAAAGTGAAATTTTAATGAATAGAAAAAGTAGATGGGACCTTGCTTGAAAGAGTATTTTTGTGCTTTAATTCTGTCAGGTTCCTATAGTAAATGGTCAAATCCTTCATGCCTCAAGTAAAGCTTGAACTGTTGAGTTCAGCGCAGATTCTGTGAGCTGGACAGCTCATCTCAAAGGCTGCGTCTGTTGAGGGCTGTCCCAAGAGCAGGCTCAGAATCACACTCGGCTATTGTGCAGGGAGGAAGCCTCCAGATGCAGACTCACGCATAGCTGGAACATGAAGTTAGAGCAGCCAGGGTATTAAAAATGTATACCCACTGATAGCGAGCTAGCCAGCTGCCAGTCATGCCCGGATAGGCGGCTCAAAGCCAGTCTAGAGCTTCCTGTGCACATGGCAAGCCATGTGGACAAACCGCTGCATGCCCGTGGTTGCTTCGGAGCCATGCTCTCAAATTTGTGAAAAGGTAGTCAGGGATCAGTTGAAAGAAATTTGTGAGATTTGTGCTGAAAGGAATAAAATAATTTTGAATGGTTTTAATTTTGCTTAAATATTAAGACATACACTGATAGTATGAAAAATCTAAGATGAAATTTAAAAGATGTTTTATGGATGAAGAACTCTGGTAAGATAAGCCCTAACATTAGACTTTCCAATTGTTCTTTTTAAAGATCATGTAATGGCACAGAAGAGTTAAAGATGTCCGTAAGTGTCTTGGAAGACAGCATTTATAATAAAGAATCCCAGACCTCTACCATAGTGCGCAATTGTTGTTGCTCAGTGTATTTTACTTCACATCACCCTGCTCCCAGGTGATCACCCAATTTATAATACCTAGAGCCATTTCAAAACTAACCCACTTTCTGGCACACTTTGATTCTTGTTTATTTGCTGTATGTCCCTTTCCATTTATTCTGTTCCTCCTATTCTACTCTTTCACTTTTCAATTCCCACGTTTGCAACATCTACTCGATTTCCTAGTTCCTTTGCAAGTAACGTACATCAGTGTGAGTAGTATCAAAGTGCTGAGAGATATGCCAAATTAGTATGATTTCCAAGCAAAGATTACAGACCCAATAGTCGAGATACTTCCACGTAAGAATGACACAGCCAAGAAAGGCTTGATCTGTGACTTTTTAATGAGCACCTAGCAGGAGAATGCATTTGTATATGCACAGGACTGAGGCAGAAAAATGGATACAGAACTGGATTTGGATGCTCGGTTCTTCTGTAGAGTGTTAACTATTTTGCAGGTTAGAGTCTGCCCTGACTGTATTTAGGAGAGAAGATCCCCTCTTACTGCCTCTAGAAAGGTGGGTAGGATTTTCTGGAAGCCCAAAGAAGCAAAATTCACTCCAATCATTGTTACTCACTACCATTAGGGGTTGAAACGCAGCATTTGCCAAGAGTGCAAGTTCCTCTATTTGATCTCTTTGACTGTACCAGTATAACTGCCAATCACAGGAAATACCTCTAATAATTCTTCCTTTTACTTAATAAGGAATACCACATCTTTAAAACATTAGAAACAGATGTCACTGCATTACTTCACTGCTGATGTATGTAATAGAAATGACACACTAATTAATTTAATGCAGTATAAATGTACTGATTATTTATCATGGCTGACAATAAAATTATGAAAACATTCAATTACAATCAGTGGTAATTCATTATTTATTGATTCTGCATTATGCACACATTAATACAATACATTTAATTACATAAGAGAAGGGATCATTTTTCTATTGATACTTAGACATTTAGATTCATCAGTTTTATTTAAAATCCTTGATGTTTAGGTGGGAAGTTTTAATCCACAATCCAATAAAAACTCTACTGAAATGTCAGAAATAAACTGAATACAAGTGTCAAGTACTAGTGCGTCTAGAAAAATGTGGGAAATAAGAATGACATACTAATTTCACTCTCTTCTTTTTCTCTCGGGAGTGGCCAACATTTATTAATACAATCATGGTTACTCTCTCCCAAGTAAACCAAGGCATTAAACTAGCAAAATATTAACAATGTTTTTTCATCCTTTTCAAGCCTTTACTCAGAATCAGCAACATCAGTTGTTTGCATTCTCATGATAGAAACTCAAAGATCACTAGGGTAGGTTAAGAGCTTTAGATCGGGCCCTGAGAAATTTCTTTGTTAAGGGCTAGGAGAGTATCATTGTCACGAGGACTCCAGTCAAGCTGCAATTATAAAAAAATGCTGTTTCATTTCGTTATGACTAGGGTGCACTGTAAACGCATCATTCAGTTATTTTTTCATCCTTCATTTTGGGCCCGCAGTTGCCTCTGACCTTCACAAGTCTATGTTCACATTTATCCCTCTCATTTATTTTAGTGAAGATCCAAGTTCTTCACTAAAAACTAGCACTTCCTCCTCTAATCTACTCACATTGGACATACTTGTATCAGGTCTACAGGAAAAATTCTTTATACTAAAAACCAAAATAAAAAAGTAATGCAGAATCTTTACATCACAGTATCTGTGGAATTCCTTTTTTTACTGTCTTACCTCATGTTTGGCTACAGTAGAGAGATAAAACACTACTGAGCTTTCCAGTCTTCTAAAAACAAAATTATTGTTATTTTTAATACATTCCCTACTGTTTCACTTAAAGAGCTGTCATTTTTTGTCATTGTCTCCTCCTAGTCAGTTGTGTCACCCATCATTTTCTCTATGGGATCCCTGTGAGCCAGTAGCCACATTTATGCCAGCTGGCAATAAGTACTTCCCAGAAAGCTGTTGACTGGCCCTATCTGGAATGACTGGGGCTTTCCTCTCCTCTCCTGTGTCAGAAAAGAGCTCTTTCACATTTCACTCCAATGGGGCATATGTAATGACGATAAAAACAAAAACAAACAAATATAACAGAATCTTTGCTTGACATCTTGCCATACAAACATGGGCAATTTTTATATAGGACTCATGTACAATACACCGCTATTTCTATAGCTGACAGTATTAAGAAAACCGAATATTTTGCACAGCAGTCTAAAATGAACAAAAATATTGAAACTGTAATTTTAAATAAATATTCTGAAATACTTATTTCAGCTATAGGGAGGCTTACTAGTTTGTACACATTTGAATTGCATACTGCTGGACTCCATTCAAATAAACCATCTGGATACTTTATAACTGACAACATATTACTGTATGATTGTTAGACTTTAGTAACTTTGCCTTGCTTTTAATAAAATTACAGAGAAATAATAATATTCATTGATATAGTTGATTTGTATATGCTTAGTTGAACTGGACAGCTGCCAGTATTAATTCTCAAACCTTGAGCATTTTCTTAGTTTAAGAGCAGTTCTTCTCTCCATGGATAGTCACCTCTCAAGGGTACTGTTTTTACTACAGCCTTTATGATTTTATATTGCTTCATGCCACTCCAACTTGCTGGGTGTTGATGCGCAAGGCTTCCTCTGGCCTTGCAAAAATTCAGTCTTATTTAGAAATATGTTTAGCTTATGGAAGCCATTAAAGTCAAAAAGGAAAAAGAATTCTCACAGTGGAATTTGATTGTCACATTAATCTCAAAGCAAAAAATGTCTTTAAAAGGGCAAAGGCAATGAGAAGTGTTTGAATCTGATTTATTAAATCTCCTAATGGCAATTATGTCCAGGAAATTAAGCCCCAAAAGTTTCTATTTCAAGTCAGTTATTTGTTATTTCTATCATTTCCAGTATGTAAAAACCTCAAATGAGTTCAGGGCCAAATTGTACTACACACTTTGCCGAAGTAAATAGCCCCTGCCCCACAGAACTTCCAATCTTAAGGTTCTGATCCTAGAAAGATGCAAGAATTAGCGTAGGAAATACGAGTATTCTCACTGAAAGGCATTCATTTAAACCTAGCTTATGCGAAAATTCTGCCTGAGTTTCAGGCAGCTAGGCTAAGGGCCTAAAAGAAGTGGCTAGTCTTGTCAGAACCCATATAGAATCAACGGAGACAACGTGAGGTTCTTCCAGAGTGTAATTTAGATCATTTAAGCTAACAAATATAGAAATTTACTTAGCATACAGTCATCTAAAATGGGATTACTCATAACACAAAAATGCAGAGAGGGTGCCTAAATAAGCAAGCTTAACAAAAGGAAGAAGATGGCATACACAAGCAGTGTGATGATGGAAATAGCTGAAACGCTCTGTTCTTACTGCCTGTTTGGTATCCACTTGAAAAGTTTCGTTTATACTTTTCTGCTTGCTTTGTTTACTGAATGCTTTAGGAGGAAGCTAAAAAACGGGGCGGGGGAGAGGTTAAAGGACTAGGAAAGTTAAAAGAAGACTGAAAAGATGTGAAAACAAACAGGAAAGAAGGGCACTGGTATGAAGGAAGAAAGGGAAGAGGCTAAGAAAAGAGATGTAATACAAGTATACGGGGAGAAGATAAGCAAGTAACCAGCCTAGCCAGTGGGTCCTGGCTATTGCTGGGTGTATATCTGTGATACTCAACATCTTTATACAAAATTTGTCTGACCATCTTTTGGGTCCACTTGTCCAGGGAAAAGGGATACACAAAGCTAAGCAGTTCTTGTGTCAACTGACCTGGCTCAGGTGAAGGAGACGCAGGATCTGTCTGGTTTCCAGGATTGCTGGCTTTTACTCATATGCAACTGAATGAGATACCATATGGTGCTTCTGCAGGCTGCCTTACAGCCGGGCGTGAGGAGACGACCGATGCCATTGTAACTAAAACACAATTGATGCCGCACTTGAATCTGGGTATTTCAAGCAATTACACGCAAGACCTCCTGAGAATGGACTTTGCCTCCTGTGACTGATCACCAACTTCCACATCTCTCCCAACCTTCCCCTGTCCCGCTTGTGCAGCACACGCTCCCTCCTCCTCTAGAAGGGTTTCGTTTGCTTCAGACCTGAATCACTTGCAATATACTGCCACTGCCTTCTCCGTCTGTTCAGAGAGGAGAGGGACCACGCGTTGTTGGTTTCTCAGTAAATAAGCGGAGAGTCAGATGCGTTATTTACCTAAGGGAGACTTGAGCTGCTACCTTCTCTGCCGATTTCTTTCAGCTGTGGCAGGGCACAGGTGTTTTAACACTCAGGAATGTACCAGACCGCAGCGACCGCCGAAACTACCTGGGAACGGGGGGCGGCACCCGGACCGACAGCGAGCCAGGCCCGGCCTCGCCCCTCTCTCCCTCAGAGCGCCGGGTCCGCGCCCGCGGGATCCGCTCACGGCCCAGGGAGAGCCCACCGAAACTTTCCTACCCCGCGGCACAGAGAGTTTTCGGGCGCCTGCAGAGGCGCGGACCGGGCGGGCTCTCCTCGCACACCCACCCGCGAGNGGAGGGCGGGCGCGCGGCTCTGTTTTTAGTGGTACCGCAAAGAGCGCGGCGAGAGAGCGCGCGAGGGGCGCGGGGCTGAGGCGAGCCGCGCCGCGGCGGGGAGGCAGGCTGGCCATGGCTGTCTCCGCGCCGCCCGTCATCGCCGCAACTTCCAGCGGCGGCGCGGGGGGCTCGGCGGGTTTGTTCCGGGCGGACCCGCTGTACTCCAGCCCCGCGGAGTCCCCGCGCCTCACCAACAGCCTCGTCAACAGTTTCCTCTCCGCCGGTAGCGGCGGGGCCGGCGCGGGCGGCGGGGGCGGTGGCAACGAGTGTAAGATGGTCGACCTGCACGGGGTGAAGGTAGCCTCGTTCCTCGTGGAGGGGCAGGAGCTGATCTGCCTGCCGCAGGTCTTTGATCTCTTCCTCAAGCACCTGGTGGGAGGGCTGCACACGGTCTACACCAAGCTGAAGCGGCTGGATATATCGCCCGTGGTGTGCACGGTGGAGCAGGTCCGCATCCTGCGGGGGCTGGGGGCCATCCAGCCCGGCGTCAACCGCTGCAAGCTCATCACCAGGAAGGACTTCGAAACTTTGTACAACGACTGCACGAACGCGAGGTGAGCCGCAAAACTTTGCTCTTCCCCCGGCCGCTCGGGAGTCGTGCCCGGGGGTGGGGGGCGCCGGGTCCCGTCCCCGTTCCTCTCGCCGCTGGCTTCCGCTGGCTTCCGCTGGGGGGGCGCCGGGTCGGGCCAGGGCACCGCCGGGGCTTGAGCCGGGGCTCGGGTGCGGCGGAGCCGGCGGGAGAGCTCAGCACCGCGGTGGTGCCGACCTGGAAAACTTCCCCGGATGCCCCCAGGCCGGCCGGGACCGCCGAGCAGCGGGGCGATTCCGCGCGCCGCTCGTCAAACTTTTCCCCTGGCAGGGAGAGCTCATAGTTCCCGCGAACGCTAAAAAGACGAACCGAACCCAGCCCGCACAACCCCGAAAGTTTCCTCTGTTATTTTTCTTCCGCTGCAACTTCCAGTTCCCCTCAGGGTCCCTCGCTCCCGCGAGGGTGAGCGCGGGCGGCGGCGGCTCCCGGCCGCCGGCAGATGCCCGCCGGGGCACGCTGGGCGGCCGACGGGCAAACTGTTGCTCGGCGTCGTCCCGGAACGGTTTTACGTCATGCAAGCAAGAGCTCTGGTGTGGCTGCAGCCCCTGCCCCGGCGTGCTTAAATCACGGAGCCCTTCATGGGAGATCCCTGCTGGGTGCTTCGTACTGGGGGTTATAGTCCTGGTTTGTGACCCCGTAGCTGCTGCCTTTAGAAATGATAATGATCGCATAAACACAAAAACCCTCTCGGGGCTCGATAGAAATGCGGAGTGCGGCAGGGTGCTTGGGGGTGACATTTCCTAGTTTAGCAGTTCGAGAGATGCCTCTTCAGAAACGTTTGCGTTTCGGCGTGCTACTGCTTTCTGTCTGGCAGGAAACTTTCTTTACGGAGGTTGTTTGAGAGCTTTGAGTGCAGTATCTGCTTTGCAGCATGCCAGTATTTAGTAACTTTGGGGTTTGGGTCGCCATTTCTAACAGCTTAGCACTGAACGTGTTGGCTGGTTGGTGTTTTTTTAATTTTTTTTTTTTTTAACAGCACCTTAAGTACACACTACTTTGGGGCCTGATCCTGGTCTCGCTGCTGTGAGCTTAAGCAGGAGCAGACCAGACATGCATTCTGGAATAGCTGTATTTGTTTTGTTTCAAATTAATTTATGTTGAAAGTGACGTTTTAGAGATGCTTGTGCTCAATTCCTCGATATGTTTCCTAGAAGTACGTGCTTTTTCTCTTGCTCGTGTTCTGTTTCTGCAACACCTTCTCCCGCTGCTTGTTTATTTCAATGTCATGCACCTCTGTGACATCACAGCTACTGCCTCACTAAAATGATGGTGCTGTAAGTAAGGTCTGAGACAGTGTATTTGAATAAAATTAATGTAAAATTACTAAGGGGCACGTTCAATGTGTAAATGCTTCTCTGAAATGTTTCTGAAACTCCACGAGCATGAAAGTTGACCGTTAAAAGAAAGGCGTCTTTTTAATTTCTGTGACCGTGCCAAAGTTTTTCCTTAGGGAAATAGGAGATCTGATTTGACGATACAGCCTTTAGATGAATACTGATAATTTCTGCTCTTTTTACAACCAAAGATTTAAGATCCAGAAATGCTGTAGTCTTAAATGTTTAAAACTTGTATTTCATGCCTTTTTTTTTCCTTCCTTTGACAAAGACTTATGGCTATGATAGCGTAAGGGAATAAGTAATGCAAGGAGCAGCTGAGAAGGGAGGCCAGGGGAACTGTAAGTGAGGAGCCGAGTGATGCTCTGAGAGGGTCTGAAAGGAGCAGTCAGTGGAACGAAGACCTGGTCAAAGGCTGAAGATATGGCAAGAGCGTTGCTGAGGGGGGATCTCATAGGGCAGAAACACATCTGAATGGAGTCGAAGCTCTCAACTCGGTGCATTCAACACGTGTGTAAGCACAGTCTCTCTCTGCCTACTTACGAAAACACTGTGTATTTTTACCTGTTCAGGAATAGGAGATCCCTTTGCATTTCCTAAAATGTTTCTTGGTTATGGAAACTTCACTCAACCTTTGTATATCTCTCTTGAAAACGCCCCCGGTTCAAGTAACCTACTGATACCAATGTGTTTTGCATTAATGGTTTCAGGTGTAATGCGTGATAAACTGTTATCAGCGCATACGAAATTTTTCTCAAGTATTGTAACTTATGTTAATTGTATTCCATCATGCTAGTTGAATGCTTAATATGTCACTTTATTTACAGTTTTTTTTCCTTGAACAGCCCATACTGAGAGAATGTTGGATAAAAATAGCTAAATACGTGAGCGATCTAATTTTTGTTTGCTGTGAAGTGACCTGGGAACCACTGCAGTGCATGGTACCAAACAAATACAACGCGGTAGAACCATTACAGCTATATGTACGGTGTTTAGGTTTTGTACCTGGGAGCTAAAGTCTTGAAAAAATGCGATCTTTTAGAAGAAAACCCTTCAGTATGTGTTCTTCACTGCATGACTCAAGCATTACTTTCAACTCAGAACATCGTGTTGCTTTTGTAATATGTATTTTTAAAATTCTTATATATATATTTGAATACTGTATAGAAAGACTGCATTAAACTCAAGAGCTGTCAGAAAAAGCAAGAAGAAATGCTGGTTATCTTTGTTTTCAGTGTTAGTTGACTTTTAAAAGTCAGTATCTCTTGTATTACTGTACACTTTTAATTATTTTTTAAATTGGGATGCAAACCGTCAATTATATGTGATTGAAAAAAAGAGAAGTTCTACTTCTCATGCTTACTCTGGTGCAATTTTTTTCAGTTGAGCTTGTCTACAGACCTCATTAGACCTGCAGAGTAATACACCTGCAAGTGAAAGTTTTGTGTACATTTGTGTTCTGTGTATATAACGCTTGTTACCTATATCTAGCATCTTTGTCCTATGTATATTTTTCAAGAGGTATGTGTATAATTTTCATTCACATGTAAACAAAATGTTTCTGACTTGCGTTGTTGTTCGCCGTCATCATGTTAATCTGATTTGGAGACAAGGTTTGTAAAACGAACCTAACTGTTCATTGCATTACAGGTAGCATCGTCACGTGAATAGTGAGTATAACATATTTACAAAATTTAGTTACTAATTTGTGATACATTAGAAGATTACTTAAATTTTGGACACACGCTGAATTTTAGTAATGAAACGTAATGCTTACTTAAAGTAAAAAACTATAATGAGATTTAATAAAAAAATAAAATTTAAAACTATCGAGAACATTTTTATGTTGGTAAATATGTCAGTCCTTAAAATCAGGATTAAATGAATATGATTGTAACTTATTCCACAGGATTTCTGTATTTGATGGATGCTGTTGACTACTTAAAAATGGTAGTGCTTGTCCGAATTATGCAGTGAACAGTAAGAATACTTCCCAGAAAACAGCGTTTCAGTACGTGGTTTATTTTTTTACAATTTAAAGTATCTATTTAAGCTAATATTTTGTATTACTTTGGCTACTCACAAACAACAAAAGGCTTTAGAAATGAATTTAAGCAGTAAATGCAGACATTTTATTTTATGAGATAATGAGGGTCTAGTCGTGTTGTCTATTAAAAGCTACCCTATAGTCAGCAATGCTCTGTCTTTTATTAGGAGAATGATGTCAAGATTATAATTAAAGCAATCTAGTCATGTAGCACTGCATAGAACTTCCTTGTATATTGATTTTAAATGTGGACATCTGATTATATGACCTTCTATGACTAAGTAAATGTTTAGTATGCATTCAGACTTGGCCAAACTTGTGAATTTTGGAGGTGGTAGCATGTTAAAATAATAAGGAAGATGAATTTCTGTTTCCTTTTCCTTGAAGAGGAGACTCGCTTAAAACATTCTCAAGAGAGATCGCTAGCATAGTGGATTCTGCTAGAGATGCAGAAAGGAATTTTTCCACTTTCTGAGCAGATTAATTATACTTTTGGAAAAATCCCTCTTTGTTTTGGGACATCTGAAAAGTCTATACTTGTTCAAAACTACTAAAATACTTGAATATTTTTATCAGAAGCATATCTAATCTGGAGAAGCCTTGATTAAAATTCTCTTCTGTTTTCATAGCAATAGAGCTTCCCATTTGAAGTGTTACATGCTTTTCCTCCAAAATGGAGTATTTGTATGTTTCCTGCATGTGTATATGCATAATACGTATGTAATTTTCTACTGAGACTTCTACAAATGAAAAATACTCTGTTTTTGTAGCAAAGACAAAAAAGCTAAACAATTAGGTATTAATGATATTCTTGTTGCATATTCAAAAGGTCTTTGCAAGCATTTCTTCTCCTCTTTTTTCTTTTCACCATTTCAACCTGCAGAACTCTTCACTGTCACTTCAAATCACACAATTCTACAAAGATAAAACAACATTTAAACTCATTTGCTTTGGGAGGGAAATTGAGCATTTGCACCCAATAAGCCTGATTGTGGAACTGCATGCAAATTGTGTTTTGATTTATCTCTTTTGCACTTTTTTCCATTTGAATTGATCTTGCATTAATTTTGCCAAGCGGCTCTGTGAGGCTGCAGATGTTGCCCTGTGTTTAATAAATCAATGAGACAGATCTGAATGAATCACTTCAGATGGATTCTCTGCTCGGTTTGATGTCTAGATGTTATTCTTAGCTTGTTATCATGACAGATGCATTAATGTTCCCATACACTGCCAGCAATGTCAAAGAGATTGAAGCTTTTAAAGTGGCGGTATCCCTTTTTTCCCCCCTTCTGTTGGAATAACTAAATTGCCTTTAGGAATAGGTCAAAATATAAATTTAATCATGGCATCATTGTGGGGTAGATGCTAAACTTGTGATCGTATTATAACACAAAGTCAGACAAATTTACTTTCATATGGAATGATTAGTTATTCCAAAATAGTGGACGTCAATATTAAAATCTAAACATAGGATAGCTCCTTAATAGGGTAACCACTTTCTGAACATTAATATTTCATTGTAATAGGAATGATCCGAATAAATAATATAAGACTGGAACATGTTAAAAGTGTTGCTATAAATAGAGTATCATTGTGTCCAAATTGATTACAGGCTGCAGTAAGGCTTTTTTCTCTTTTTTTAAATTATTAATTATTTTCTTTTGAAGTTAAACGTGTTTGTATTCAACATGTTAGATTTGAAATAGGGGTACTTGTTTATTATGTTTCTGTTCCTACTTACCATTCGGTGCCAGATATATTAGAAAATTTGTCAATCATTGTGAATTTCGGATCTATATAGTCTGGTATCCATTATCTTGGAGCAGTACCTGTGGAACGCAAATCATAAAAGAGGCTGGAATGTGTCTTTGTGGAACAGTTTTAAATTCTGGAAAAGATTGCACAAAGTACTCTGCCATGAGTAATGAAGATGTATTTCCCATGTAGGCTGTGCACGATTTTTATTGGCTTTTGTTCCGTAGTGTTTATTAAACCACTTGTGGTCTTCCTTGTCTTTCTTTAGAGGACTAAATAGTATTTTGTTACTTGCTTCAGTCGTTTTGTGAAACCTGATCTGTGTCTCTGTGACGCTTTATTTTAATGTTAAAAATTATCGCAAGTGTTCCTTTTTCTAATCTCTCCCCCAAACAGAAGAACTTTGACTTTTTGTCGTTAAGGCTTCTGAGAATAAATTGGAGAAACTGGCTGTAACAGATCTAGATTTATGTTGGCATTCTTAGTATTCTTGCTCCAGTAGTTCCAATTTGATAAAGGAAACAATATATGTAATAGAAATTCACAGTTTATTCAAATGAGTTTAAGCTTTAGCATTGTTGTATTTCTTTCACCACTTTCTTTCACCAATATATCAACGTGTGGCAACAGGATTATACTTAGAAAGCCTCCAGAAGTGACCAGCTCTGTAGATGGGAAATTATTCTCACACTTGGGTTGCGGTTGGACATGCAGCCTCTGTGTGTTTATGTGTGCATTTGTTTTAAAGGCAGGTGAAAGTTGACTGGGGTAGAACTGAGGAGCACAGCAAAAATCACTGCATTAGAAAATCATGTTTTGTTGTATGGCAGTGGCCTTAGAGTGAGAAACTAGCGCTATCTACCTACCTTGGTGATTTTGCAGAAAATATTTAAAACAGGCATTTGGAGATGTTTTGAAGAAGTGTCTTTAGTTTATTTCATTGCTTTCAGGGTGGAATTCACGTTGTGCAAGAGCTGTTTGTCAGTATTGATATTAAAAAGGTGTTGAAATCTGGGCTGTAAAGTCCCTGTTTTGACTTTGCTGAGGTGAACCTCCCTTTAATGCCAGTGGAAGTTTGCCAGAACAAGGACAGAGAACTTAGAAGTGTTTGTAGGATCTGAGCCCTTCTCGTGAAAGGTGAGACATACTTACTTAAAACCTGTGTTTGAAACCTTTACACGTATATAACATTTTCAAATGGGTAGTATGTTTTTGGATCTGATCTTGTTCTTGCTGAATGTAGGATCTTTAATCTGTCCTGTGCCTGATTCAGAAATGATTATTTCGGATTGTCTGAAGTTACGAAGAAAATTATCCTCATCCTTGCTTTAAAATGCATAGAAAGTTCCCATCTAGTCTCAGAATTTTCTAAGTTCTTTGTGTGACTATCAGTGTAACAAAACCCTGTAGGTGTGTGACAATGCAGCATTTTAATGGCTATTTACATAAACGATACTAATAGCAAACCCAACATAATCAGGATACTTTAGAGTTATTGCTGTCTGTGACGTGCTCCTTTGGTGAAAGCTAAGGCACGATTTTTATGTTACGATTAAACATGCATTACCAAGCACCAGTACATTAGTTAGTAATGATTCTTAGTGATTTAGAGTTATCCTGCTTGATATTGGAACTGTCCCCTGGGGCTACATGCTTTTGATCTTTGTTCCCTCTTGCTAAAGCATGGTTATCCAAAGTGACTTAGTAATAGGGTTTCCTCTCTCCCCCAGTTCTACAACCTGTAAGAAACACCGATACCTATTAACTAATGTAGTTTGATATCTGCCCTGGAAGGTTCCAGTATCTGAATCCTGTAAAACATAAATTTGTTTGCTTTCCTTTCTTCTTGGTAGCACAGCTATGTTGTTGTTTTGTGCACATGTATAAAGTTTATTGTCACTAGCTGGCGTGGGGAGATTATATTTCCTTGTCAGTACATCTTGACCTGCTAAGCCCGTTTCGCTGATTAAAATATATTGTGTCAGAGCCTTTCTTGACTCGGTTACGAATACCACTTCCCCAAAAAGTAAGAAGCAAAACAAATGAGTAGTGCTTGCTTTATTCCCGTACAGTGGCTTGAAGCATAATGTTTAGCAGCGTGTATTGCTGTGTATACGTTAAGGTAGAAAATGTTCGATTGCAGTTGTGTCTGATCTTATCAGGTTTCTGGAAATTGATATCTGGTAACAGCATTTAACCTACATCTAGTCTATCTGCTATCTATGTGATGGGTTAAAAAGAAGTAGTAGTATCGATCTGTCGCTGGATTAAAGTTTGAAATCGACAACAGCATGAGCACAAAAGGCTTTTTTTATGATTTCTCAGCTTGCCATTGATCTACCAGTTTTATTGCATTCATTATTTATTAAAAGAATTTGCAAGCTAAACATAACGTTAAGCTAGTTTGCACACGGGGACTGCACTTAGGAAATTGAATGGAAATTGCATTAGAGATGAACATCTGTGCTATTTTTCCACTCGTGTGTTTATGGGTTTGTATAAAAGGTGTATTGGATTAACAGTTATAACCATGATAGCTTGCAGCAATATGTTAGAACCCTAAGCATTTAGTAGTTATTTAGGAGGGAGACTCTTTTTACTTATACTAAAAAGTACGGTAATGCCATCACAAACAGTGCTTTTATTGGATTATTCTTTATTAATGGACTTTTTACTAGTAATGTATAAAACTTGAGGTACCTAGCTACGTTATGCATGTGTTCTATTATCTATGCTACATAAAGCTCTGTTAATATTGTCATTAATTGAAGGTTTCTGGTGACAGTGTTAGTTAAGGGTTTGACACGTAGACACTGAAGTATTGAAATGAAATTTATTTTATAATATAGAATAGGAATGTAAGTATTGAAAACATCCTTAATACACGTTCCTTCAGATTTTTTCCAGCAATTCAACTAGTTTTCTGTCCTCCTTCAGCTGGATAGCTTCTGTGATGTATTGTATCAGTGAATCAGGTGAAAATCTTAAATATTTTGAAATCTTTTTCCCCTCGAGTTCACAAGTTCAGTTGCCCTAGCCACTAGATGTGGTTGTGTGTGACATATGAAGTGTAGGGTAGACCTAGAATTTTGAGGTCATCTCCTGTAATTATTTTGCATTTTTTTGATTGTGCTTCTTCTATAAAATAGATTATTTTACTTGAATACCTGATAGTGAAATAGGGAAAAAATAAGGGAAAATTACTTAGGGGGCATTGGGTGAAAAATATATTTTTAGAATCAAGTCGTTATCTATTTTATTTGGTCTAAAAGCATGTGCAGTCTAGTCTGTTTATGACTAGAATGTACTGAAATATGTCATGTTCCGCATCATCAGTGCGCTTTCCTTTCAGTTATTCTATTCGAGACTCGACCTGATACATCTCACCAGCTTGTAAGGCTGTTAAGGGTTACCTGTGCTAAGAAGCAGAAATGTTCTTCGTGCCAGAAAGTTGTGCTTACTCTTTTGAATGTCACCTCTGCATATTTTTTTTTGTGTCTGGTAGGATGAATCCCTTCAAGTCCTAATAGTGTTTTGAACAGAGGTAGCTCTGAATTTTAGTTGAGAGAATTTCAGTACTATTTTTCCACATAATTCTGCGTTCGCTGTTATTAGTCTTCATCAGTGTTGTTCCCAGCCATAGGCTTCTGTGATCACAGTTTTCATGTTATATCAGGTAACACATTTCAGCTGCCCTGTAAATGGAAGTTAGATTTAATGTGGGATTTATGTAATAAATATATATATACACACACATATTGATTGGTTTAATGCACACACATGCACACGTATATATCTCATGCAATTTAAACTAATTTTCTAGATTATTCTAAAGCCTTTCTCCCAAAGCATGGAATTCAGTGTTGACTTTTGGAAAGTTTTGCATATGTATTTATGGAGAGGCTTCGGAATAATCCAGAAATTTAGTTCAGATTGCACTTGCTATGGACACGGACTAAACTTCCTAAATGAACTTACATGGCTATATGAACTGTCTTGGTGTCGCTACTAAAAGTCTTTAATTTTTTTGATATTTCTCATAGTCGTGTGAGTAATAATTTCAGCATGTGATTTTATTTCTGTCCAGTCTGCAGCAAGAGAACTTTTAGCTTGGAATGCCCTCGTGGTGCTTTCAGTCAACGGAACATTGAGTCATTTTTGTCTCCTGTTTCCAAACCTGTATGGACAGTGGAATTAAAACACTTTATTTAAGAAGTTAGTCAAAACTATTTTACACAGTGTGTGTATGGAGTACCAAATCTAATGTGTTTTGCAGCAGCACAGAATTGTTGAGATTGGCAGGTTCCTCTTGAGACCGTCGAGCCCATCCGGAGTCAGCTAGAGCTCGTGGTACGGTACTGCATACGGTCAGATTTTGAGTATTTCCACGGGTGGAGACTCGCAGCGTCTCTGGGCAACGGGTTTACAGTCTAGAAATAACTGTGCTGTGTAAGAAAGATTTTGTTGTCATTCATTGGGTGACTGGATTATGTGGGAGTTGTTGAAGCTACGAGCAGATGTCACGGCTAGCCGCTGATGTGCTCGCCGCCCCACCAGCGGGTTGCTCAAGCAGGCGAATGGGGATGCTCTGCCGTTGTGTTGGTCCTTACTGGAGCAGAGTGTGGGCTGTAACCCTCTGTGAATGAACCGTGTCATGTTCACGTTGTGCTTTCTCTGTCTCAAATGATTTCCTGAAATCCTCTGTGTGTGTGTGTGCTGTTGAGCTGACTTGTCTTATTCCCTGCCGCTACATGAAAAGGAATATTTGTTTATTTGTGGTTTTTTTTTTTAAATGGCTGTAAGAAAGCTCTTAGCATAGACTTTGTGCCAGTAGGGGGATTTAGTTACTTGTTACAGTAATTGAGTTGCTAATTAAGAAGATAAAGCTAGTTTAAAGAAAAAATATCTTGAGTTTCGTTTAGAACTTCTAATCAGGGTATTTAAAACATTATGTATTATGCCTTTTCTTATATATGGAACAGTTGGTTTTGCATAGTACGAGTTTTACGTGATAGCTAATAGACTGTTTTTATAAGATAATCAGAAAATGTGCGGTGTCTGTGAAACATTATCCTTGTTTTTTGTGAAGTTGATGAAGGCACCTCGCTTCACTGCTGCAGGTCTCTGGAGCTGCCTGTTCTTGTCCTCGTAGCCTTAAATGTTGTGTGCTGAGGGAGGGCAAATTTTCTAATACTACTGAAAAACAGGAGTAGGAAAAAGTGTCAAGGCTTTCCAATGAGACTTAAAAGACATCTTTGG
>VZSC01015385.1:378419-412097 GCA_013398225.1 Steatornis caripensis
CAAAACCAGCAAACAGAACAAGGTAGTAAAATGCTGGCAGTTAGAAAACAGCAGAACATGAATACTGAAACAAGATCTAAGGTGATGAACTCAGCATTGTGCTTTCTCTGTTACATCAACTTGTTATTGAAATATGTATTTCTAGGCTTATTTGTAGGCTTGTAAGGCTTCGTTTGGTGTGTATATGGTAATTCAGACATCTGATAGGTGACCTCTCAAAATGCCGCGAGTTGAGCATCTTGCCATAAAGAAATATTTTTTACCTGCTATAAGGTCGTTCTGACTCTTTTGCAGAGAACTAAATAGCAAAGAGATCTGTCAGTACACTTCGTGCTCTCGTTGTAAGACTCGCTACATGCGCGGTACGTTTTGCTGCCTGCTGCATTACGTGTGTGTGGTGCAGCAGTGCGCTGCGCTATGACTTGGGGCTGTACCTGCGTGGAAGGGACCATGCATCGCTGTCAGCTTTCGCAGCCAGGTGCGTCTTTGAGAAGGAGCCCTCGGAAGAGATTTGTCCAGAATGGTTACTGTAATACACTGCAAGCCTTGCTCTCTCTTATAGTCAGAAGAGCTTAGGAAGGGTAGTTGATCCTGCTATCGTGCACTAGAACTAAGATTTNACGCTATGATTTGGGGCTGTACCTGCGTGGAAGGGACGATGCATCGCTGTCAGCTTTCGCAGCCAGGTGCGTCTTTGAGAAGGAGCCCTCGGAAGAGGTTTGTCCAGAATGGTTACTGTAATACACTGCAAGCCTTGCTCTCTCTCATAGTCAGAAGAGCTTAGGAAGGGTAGTTGATCCTGCTATCGTGCACTAGANGAGCCCTCGGAAGAGATTTGTCCAGAATGGTTACTGTAATACACTGCAAGCCTTGCTCTCTCTTATAGTCAGAAGAGCTTAGGAAGGGTAGTTGATCCTGCTATCGTGCACTAGAACTAAGATTTCTCGCCTCTGATCAGAACCATTATTGCTGTCACTTCTTTCTGCTCAATTTTTGTAAATTGTCTTACTTTTGTTGCACAACTGTTGGTTTTCTTTTGGTTCAAACAAATCTGTTTCTTCCTGCTGGAACTGAAGAAAGTTTCTGTCTTTCAATTCTGTGAAATAATTCTCTTGCATGTTAAGCTGGAGGGGTTTTTGATCATTCACTTACCTTGCCTTTTTTAAAACGCTTTCTTCAAAATTGTACTGCCCCCTCACCTCCTCCAGCCAGCGGTCCTCTATTTGTTCGATCTTGTTATTCATCCTTAAAGGTTTATGATTTTAATCTTACTGATGGATAAAATTAACCCTTTATTACACTGGGAGAATGTCCTTTCATGTTGGTGTGGAAACAAAACAAAAAATCGACATATATTTATTCGAGGCATTTTTACCAAGTAATGCAGTGACTGTAGTAGAGTAGTTCAGAGTATGGCAGGAGACTTAAATACACTTTAAGAACTTGCGTTCTCTGAATGAAGATAAGCCAGGTGACTGAGTTCTTACACTGGTATATTCTGAACCAGATAGAAATTCTTTATAAGAACTTTTCAACAGGATATACACGGACTTTTTTTTAATGCATTCATGTGAAGTTTATGATAGTATAAGCTCTATATTTTTGTTGTTTTGTCCAAACTTGGCTTTTAACAGAAAGTTAAGTGCGTGGCAGAGTTGAACATCTCTGCTGCTAAGTCTGGCACATAAGCCGGCTAGGTTAGGGACTTAGTTTACGAGCACTGCGTTGGATTTAAATAATGTATTGTATTAAGGTCTGAATGATTTTTGTTTTTATATTGCATCTGTAAGTGTAGTTAGGTATGTCTTGTTGCATTGGCTTCTCATAGCCTACAGCAAGTTTGTCTGTTTCTGTTTAACTTCTTTTTTAATGTTTGTCAGTCAGACAAAAATCAGAACCATGCTTAGTGCTGGTTCTCCTCGACCTGTGTGTTGAAAAGGGTATGTGAATGTAGCCGTCCTCCCAGTGCCTCTCAGATCTCTGAGATGGTGGATGCTTTCAGAATGAGATGTGGTTATTCGTAAGTTAGGTAGTAATAGGTGCTCCATCCATCCCTCTGTAGGGCAAGAAAGGAAAGGTGAAATAACATCACACCACATCTTATGCCGCTGCTGCTGGCTCACAGTTAATTTGTCTCACAAAGTGTAAACTCTTACTAGGAGTTGGTTATTGATTTACAGGGAGAAGAAAGGAGGAACAGGGAGACTTGAGCTGTCAGATGGAGTATGTTTGTGAGGGATTCCTGAATCTTAGAGGGCCTGTACCGCAGATAGTGCGCTTGAACAGTTCGGTCCTTTAGCACCTGCACAGTCAGGCAGGAGAGTCCAAGGAAGGTTAAAGTTGCTCTGTGTTGTGTGCAGTGGGCGTGCAATAGACTGATAGGACCAAAGCATGTTAGAATGATGATCTGTATGCTGTATGCATAGTATATTGAATTTATTGCAGAGCTTCTTGCTGTGTGTATTCTGCGAGTACAATCCCCCTCCATCCTCTGCCACCCTGCAGTTTCTCTTTGATGCCTTCAGGTACTTGTGGTTGTGTGGCTATGCAACCTCATGTTTTCCCTGTCATTGACAATAATAATCAAATAATACAATAAAAGAATAGCATTTCCATTGTAGACAGTAATTGTAGGTTTCATTTGTTGTGTTGAATGGTCATTGAGTTGTTTTTCAAGTTCAAAAATTTCCATAAGATATTCCTGACCATATTTTGATACTGAGATTTAGTAGATCCTCTGGCCTACACGTCAGACTTGTAAATATCTTTTTTTTTAACCTCTAAACACCTATTTTGAGGGGAAGTTGTTTTTTTTCCGGAGGGTTTTTTGATGTTGATGTTCGTTGTTTTGCTTTTTGTTGAGAAGCTCTTTTTCAGCATCTTAGGCACACAAAGTAGTTTATCTGATGATGTCACATTGTTTCCAAAATAATGCCCTTTGATGTCTAGTGCTGTGAGAATTTGAGTGATAGTAAACAAATCTACAGGCAGTAAGTAGGCAAAGAACATTTTTATTTAAGGCCTTAGGATGATTGCTTAGTTCTGTTACGTGACTATGGGCAAAATTGGGAACTTCCTTTTTCTGCTATTGATTTTTCGTAATACTCTATTTTAAAACAGTCGTTTCAACCTGCCCTTTTTTTCAGAGGAGATAGTCTTTCTGTTCAATTCATCGTGTAGCTTGGAGTGATTCTGTTGAGAGTCTTAAAGCAGATCAGAAACAGACCCAACCGACTCATGGAATAGAAAGAAAAAAGTACAGGAGATTTAACACTGAAGGTATTTTCAGTGTTAATAACTCAGTTAAAGAATGTTTGGCTATAGGCTTTCTATGCCACACTACAGAGGAGACTGAATGAACATGAAAGCTTTGGATCTCATGTGAAGGAGGAGATTACTTTGTCCTTTTGACCTCATTGCAGATGAAATTCTGCAATGGAACCGTTGCAGAACCAGAGTCTTTCAATTGATTTCAGTGGTTTTGGATCAAGAACACAGAAAGCAATCAAAACTAAATGCATATCCACAAACTAATCTGTAAGTCACTTTGGTCCATGCCGGGAAACATTGTGTGCAAATTCAAAAGTGGAGTAGTGAAATGATCGTTCCGAAATAAGTTGTATTCCTTACATATTTAGCTAATCTCATATCTAGATGTATTTTAATTACTCTCTTAAGTCCATATACGCATAGAAAACAAACCGAGAAATATATAGTTGAACCCCAAAACATTCAGATAAAGATTCTCTGTGTGTTTGGATTCTTCTGAAGAAAGGCACTGCATGGGCTAGAAGTAGAGAGCCAATAAATGTATGCTTGAATTGCCTGGTGAACTTCTGCCCAGAATAGCGGATTACTGGGTGTTTGTGCAAACTTGTGTGGGAATTTCTGTTTTTGACATGGTGGAAAGTGTTTACCAATGGTGATAAATAGGAAATATTTTCTGTAGAGTGAATACTATAAACTTGTTAGTATAGACCTGTTACTGTGCATATGTTGTACATTGCTGATATTCAGAATATTCATTAGTCTCAAGTATGTGAAATATAATTAGGCTCAGTCTTGATGATTTTTTGATCAAGGGATGACTATTCTAAGTAAAGGTGACTGCATGTAAAGAAAAGCAGGAAAAAATAACATATTATGCGCCTTAATGGTGTAAAAAAAGTAGGGAACTGGTAATTATCATGTACTTCATAAGCATGTACTTTTTTTATAAAGTTTACAATATCATAGGGACCATCCTGGCTATTTAGTCAACTCTTTATTCTTGCAAGTAGAATTCGAAATAGTCTTGATTTTTTCATAGCTATTGATTCAAGTTCTTAGACATGTTAAAGTCAGTTTATTCCTTTGTATCTGCTAAATTGAGAATTATTTCAGCAGAGTATTGGGAAAACTAGTATTTAAGAAACTTTAGTTCTGTTCAAGGCCTATTGATTCTGTGTTTCAAAGCAGTAGCAGTCTCACAAATTACAAGGGATTGTTCACTACTTGTATTCACTAACATAGGTGCAAAAACTTGAACCTTTCTCAAGCTGAGACTGAAAGCATGGTGAAGGGTAAATCACCAAGCACCCGTGTTTCTGAATACTGTACAAGCTTAAATTGTGGTCAGTGATTAGTACCTTACACATGCACCTGATTTTTGCGGGAAGTCCTATGCACTTTCTGAAGTGGAATGGCTCTCGGTGGACTATTTATTACTCGTTCTGGTTTTGGTGGAAAATTCAGCCTTGCATGTCATTTAGACTTTGTGACACATGTAGCCTCCCAGGGCCTAATGACTTGTCTGCAGATGGGCTGTTATTTATTACAGTCATGTAGAATAAAATTGATTGTCTTCTAAAATTAATTTTTCATTTGCCTCCAGCTCTGCTTTAATAGAGGACACACAGTTGCCTGTTTGCAGAAATACTGTTTAATCACATTAATATCTCAGCCCCCCAGGCCGGTGAAGATAATTGTACAAACGAACAGCAAAATCTGTATCTTTAACTTCTTTTTATGATTAAATTATGCAAATGACTTATCTCCTGCCCTTCCAAGCACTAATCATCTAATTAGGAATGATGTGTTAAAGGGATGGTTCTGAATCAGGAGAAGGGGAGAATGGAGGAAGCAGAAAATGGGACCTGACAATGCAACTGCGGAAGGTACTATAGCGGCACAAGATAAATCTGTGTATTTGTTCAAAAAGCAATAATAGCAGCTTGTTGTGCTATTTCTAGTCTTGCTTTAGTGATCTTTTTCATAAGAGGATAATTCTCCTGCCCGATCTTTGCCCATAATTTTCCATATTAACTTTAAATTCAGTTATTAAGGATCAAGAATTGAGTCTCTTAGTACTCTGTCTTCTTGTTCTCATAAACAGGGTAGTGTACGTGTCTCTATCTGGCACTACTAGTAGTGTGGTTTGAAAGACAGAATACATCTATTTGTAGATTGTTGTTTATAAAAGTGTTTGTCATTCTATTGCTATATGGCCTAAGCCTGTCAGATACTTCTATTCATGCATCTCAGTCTCTTTTTTTTTTTTTTAATGTTTACCTGCTGGTTAAGAAACCTGAAAACTTTGTCTTTTAATATGAAAATGCAGGTGCCCAACTAAAGAGAATGACCATCTCTTTGGTAATGCACTGTGCCTAGTTTGGGGAGTTTCCCTTTGAGTTATGAGTGAGGCTCTGCTTAAATTTAGATGTTTAGATGATCATAAAGTTCTATTTTAAGCATATCTATACAAAAGAATCCCCAAGAGCGTACAGCCCAATTTTCTATATTTTCTGTTCTTTCTTTTTCATTTTGTTGTTTTGGTAAGCTGTGCCTTCATAAGCAGGTCCTCTTGCTTAAGGCACTTTCCCCACAGTGTGTTCAAACTATCAGTCTGTTATTACTGTTGGTAATGATACAACAAACCAGCTCTTGTATGGAGTGATAACACTGAGAGTTTGATAACACATTACTTATATTTTTGCTGTACTCAGTTATTGATGTACTTTGTGTTTACAGTATACCAATAAAATAAGAATATTCTAGAGACTAACTGAAATTTCAGGTATTCCTACATGAGCATGTATTAATTCCTTTATAAATATGAGGGTACTCATGCATGAGTACGTGAACTCATATACGTAGGCAACCAGTAGGTCCACATGCCCGAAAAGCCAAGTACAGACCAATCTGTTCACATCTCTCTCTACACGTATTCTCATCATTATCACCCCAAAATTCTTCACAAAAGGGAAGATGAAAAGACGTTGTTGAAGAAGTCTTTAGACAAAATATTTGTACCAGGAACATTTGTATAAGTCATTTCAGTGCACAAGGCCCAAGTATATTTTGTCAGAATTATGGGAGACTCAAAAAGAAGAAAGGAATTCTCATTGGATTAAAAGGTTCTAGGATTCCTTGGGGGTTTAAATTGCAATGAGGGCTTTGAGCAGAATGACTGTCTTTGTAGGGTAGGAAATTCTATGGTACTTAAGGTGCAAATAATCCTAGACTTTTTTTTTCCTTTTAGATTTGCTCGATCCAGATATTCACCGCAATATAGATAAAAATAGAGGCCTTGTGCTTATGCTGATACTGTGTGAGAAGTCAGTGGAGAGAGTGGTGGACAGCATCCAGCTACGATTCTTTATGCGGTTGAATTTCCCAACTGTGATGGCTTTTCGCCAAGTTATTTTAGTATTGCAGGACTGTAGTACTGAGGTCAGGACATCTAGGACGGGTATTTGCTGAGATACCTCATTGCGTCTGATAGAAAGTAGTATTTGTGGATGCTAATCTTAAGATTTTAGCATCAGTGGGGTATCTAAAATCCTCTGTGATCTGTAGTCTGTATTTACTAAATGTTGCCTACAGGGAAATAGGAAGAAGATGGTCTGCGGTAAGGATTCAGATACCTTTTACTTTTCTGTGTCCGCACAAGCTCAGGTCTTTATTTTGTCCAGTTGCTCATTCAGATGTTTTTCTTCTCTTTGTCCTGGGCAGTTTTCATTGAGTAATGGTGTGTGACAACAGCTGGTAGATCTCAAGTCATTTTATGAAAGAAGTTGTTGGTCTTGCAAGAATCACAAGAATCAAGAAGTTCAACTGGAAAGAATTCTTGTAAGACTTCGCAATTGATGGATACAGTAGTGGAGCCATCTCATGATTTTTCTTTGTGTGTTTGTGTTCAGAAGGTATTAAGTCATTTAAGTACGTTCCCTCGAGTTCCTCCCCTTGGTAGGTTAAGTGTTGGGCTTACTTAGAATGACTAATTCTCTATGCTGAGATAGATGAGGGTAGCTAAAAAAAAATCTAGCAGCCTGTCTTAACACGATGCCCCACAGTAACGCTTAATCAAATTGTGAAGTCTCTTAAACGTGAGAGATTTTTAGCCAATCTTGACCTCTCTGTATGTTCTTGAAACTGCTTACTGCCCGTACGTGGCGTATTTAGAAAAGCTGAGATGAATGTGTTTCAGTTAGAATTACTAATTGGTCTTGTACATTATGAGTGAAAGGATTATACCCAAGTAAAAGGGAGAAAAGCTAATATCTACTGCTTATACCTTCTACTTTTTTTTCTTTTGATTTTTTTCATTGCTTTCTAATAATCTGATACATGGAATAACCCATCCTAAACTATATTGGTGCTGAAAAATAGGACTCCTGAACTGGGTGTTCAGTTGGTGTGAGTGATGAATATTTTGAGGGAGAGTCCATTGCAGGGCTCTTGTTTTTTTTTCGTGTTCTCACATTGTATTGTTTTTTGTTTTTATTCTGTGGCAGTGACTGAACGATAATGAGTTGATGGGTGATCTTACTGCAGGCAGTAGTTTTCAGGTGACTGTCTAGGGGAAGAGAGAAATTGCTATATAAATTCACGAGCCTGTAAAAGGGGTTTGCTTTGTGTACTGTTTGTACCTCCTGGAATGCTTACTGCTTTTGAGGAGGATATTCTTAACCTGTGTGGGATGTACTGTGTTTAACTTTATGAGCATATATTCCTCCAAAGAAATGTTTTAATAGAACCACCAATTAAAAGATCTTTCAGTTGTCCTTGGGATTTATGCACTTAAACCACTATTCAGTAGCTGCTAATATCTCTCGTGCTAATGGAGCCCCTATTTGTAACAGTTAGGTAGATATAATAATCTCCATAGCGGTTAGGGTAAAGGCTATTTTAATATTAATCAACTTTGAGTTACATATTAAATTAAAATAAATTATTACACAAAACACTAAAACAGTATGCAGCTTTTCTCATATTGTTTAAAGCAAGATCCTGTATCAGTGGTAAGGTCTAAGCCAGTTGTGACATCTAGGAGCAATGGGAATTTTCATGGAGAAATGGTCTTAAGTAAGGTATTGACTTGTCTGCTAATTTCAAATTAGTTTAGTCTAGAAATCCAAATGTATTCCTTTCTGTGATCTTATTGTGGCTTGGGGTAATTGAATATTTTTGAAGAAACATAATTCTGTCATTGAAAAGAGATTTTTGGCAAATGTTGAGAAGTAGTAGACCATATAAATATTTGTGGCGCCAGACCGTCAGTGTGTGGTGATGCACAGTTTCTGGAATAATGGATAATATGGTACACAGCCATGTTAATCAGATTTCCTTGGTTTCACAAGAATAGTGTGACCAATCTATCTTCACCCATATGGGTGATACTCCAGTTTGATGTACTGAAAGCAATACAGACAGTCTCAGGCTTTCCACGGTGGTAGGATGCATGCTTCTTAATCTGTTTTTTAGAACCTGATAGTGGATGAGTGTGGAATGATGTACAAAGTGTACCTGTGTGATCATGTTAATATATTTCCATAGCTCTACTATTTCTTAAGAGTTACAATCTTTGATATTGGTTTTCCAGAAGTTGCTGAAGTTCTACTTTTAATGACTTGCAAACATTAAAGAAGTCAACTTTATTTACTGTGGACCTGTGACTAGTTGTCCATGACCCACTGTTGTTCAAGCTGGAATAGGGAATGGTTTTCAGATTGCAGCTGTACAAAAATATTGTGGGAAAGTGGTAACACTGGGGAGATCTGCATTTCCCCTTTAAACTGTAGAGGTTGTACGTAGGTTAGCCTTTGAGTATATATTTTGCCCAATTAATCTCTCTTGTCATATTCTGCATGTTTTAAGACTCAAGAGAAATAAGCAGTCATTAAAATAATTAGTGAAGCATAGGAAGGTAAAGTTGGAATTTCAAAGCTGTACAGACAAGTGAGTTAATACCTTTCTAGGAATCGTTGTGGTTTCGCAAGTGTATCAGACTTCGGCATTGACAAACCCTTGTTTGTAATTAATACCTAATTTTGGCAGTGGACAGGGTGAGTGAGTGGGGGTTAGTGGGAGTGCTTAAGTTGTATTCGCTGTTACGGAGCATGCCAGTACGTGTGTCTTTTATTTAATTGATAGCTAAGTTTTCCAACCCTCTGCCAGTAAATAGGATAGAAAAGAAATGGGGCACATCAATTTCAGATCCATTTAAATATAAACAGACTACCTGAGGGTTCTTTAGGTACTTATTTTTATTCAGAAAACACTGGTATTAGATGTACTGCAACAGGATCTCGTCTCTTTACCTTTGAGATGACAGTCGTGTCCCTGTGTCTCTAAAGCTGTATAGGCAGCCTGCCTGTAAAATTATGTATTTAAATAATTACCTGGTTAGCAAGGGTATATGTTACCTGTTTTAGCATTTCTTAACATGGAGCAGTCAAAACCAAGTGATTGTTAGAGTTATTTGGAAAAGTGTAAAGAATAGGCAGAAAACAGTGGTGTGTGACTGTAGATGCAAGGTGCGCTTTCATCTTGAATATGGTGCAGTTCTGTGGTCTCCTTCCAGCTATTTGCCAAAGGATACGGGGGAAAAAAAAAAACGAAGACGGAAAAGTAGAAGAATGGTGAGGATGATGGGTAGGGAGCAGCTCCTGTGTTGCACGATGAAGGGTGGTATAAAGCTGTGCGAAATCACAAACAGCAGTGAGAAGGTGAGTAGGGAGTTGTTGACCGTTGTTTCTGCTAATGTTAAGAATTAGAGGTCAGGCAAAATAAACAGATGTTAAACCAAACAAAAGTGGGTGGTTCTTCAAATAGAGTAAACTAAAAACTCTTTACTACAGGATGCTGTGATTGCTCAAATAGGTTTGACAAGATAGACAAATTAGTGCAAGAAAATTCTTTTGAGAGGCGATTGTACACGGAGATACTACTTACTGATCAAAAATTTCCAGTTACTCAGTGCAAGGAAGTGTGAATGAATGCTTATGAAGTTCTTGTTCCTCTGTGTACATCTGCTGTCAGCTGCATTTAGCCAAAAGAAGAGGGAGGAGACATGCAGTTTTGCTTCTTTGAGGAACCACATCTTTGGGATCACTGCTAGTTACTACTTGTGAGGTAGTTGTGAAAATTTTCGAGTGACTCAGCAAGAGGACCTGAAGTTGCAAAGTAAGGTAATTTTGTTGAAGTGTAGCAAGTTAGAACGAAAACCATGGAAACACAGGAAATCTGTTAAATGGGAAATTCACTGAACACCTGAAGCCCCCAGAGAGAAGGGCACGGAGAGTGGGGAATTTCTTTGTTCGTATGTGCACGTTTGTGTAAGTTACTCTGGATCTAATAATCCACTGACTTTATTTTTAAAGTATATGAATAGTATCCCTTCAAGAAGACTGACTGTGTGTTAGTGTTTTGCCAGTTGAAGGCCTAATTAATCTGAAAGTCTTGGCAAACCCACCCTGGCTTTCAAACTGAGACGCTATTTGTTAACATTGTAGATACACAGCAGGTCATCCTCAAAAATGAGGACTGTCCCATTTATCGTATAATAGGTGGCAGAATTAAAGTTGTCACAGAAGTAAATAAGGTAAACTAGTCATGTTCACCTGTTGAATTTGTTGGATGATAAGCTTTATACTTAGCGACATGTAATCCTTTTTGTTCAAGCTTCATAGATGAAGTTGTAAGGCTTGGCTAATTAGGTGCAGTTATTAGCTCAGTAACTGATAAGTACCTGTTCTGGAGTGAAATATGTGAGGTCAACTCTCATGAGTTCCTTTCAATCCTACATTTCATTTGCTTTCTCTTATGTTTTTAAATAACAGCATTTGTCCTCCTAGCCACAGCTACTGTTTGGCTTTAATGAGAGATCAAATTTCTTTGAACGAAAACTGTATAAATTCAAGATAAATCATCTGTAGTAGGAATCAGTAGTAGGAATTAGGAATACAACATTGATTTCACCTGAAAAAAGTAGTAGTAATATCAATGTTAAGAAGAAAAAGAAGATTTTTGGTATCTGAGTTATAAAACTTCTATGTGGGATTAAGACAATGTGTGGATAAGTGAGATCTAACTGCCGTTCAAGTGACCAAATCAACACTGTCTGGAAAATACAGGTTTTCTTAGATATGTCCTTCACTGTGTAGTGGGGAACGTAATAATGGACTTCACTAATGAAATGTCACTATTGTATAATGAGACGTTCTACTTTTCAGTCTTAAAATAAATCAAAGTGGGTTTATTATTTTCAGAGGATGAAAATAAAAGCAGCACAAGAGTGGTATGGGTGTAGAGGCACTGTAAGGGAGAGGTGAAGCACTTCAGATGCCACAGCTTCGGTCACCTTTGGGGATGCAGCATTGTGCCCTCTGAGTTGAGTAGAGGTTTGGGGATTCCCATTCATTTCCTTCTCTTTCCTTCTTGCTTCCACGCTTCCCCCTCCTTCCTTAGAAGAATTGGCATTGGTAAATACGATGCTTTCTGCAACTTTTAGGTGGGGGGAAATCCCCGCAGTTTGTTCCAAAGTTAAACTCTGTCTTACCAATCAGATGGGCCCATATAGATCACTAAGCTCAGGAAAGCATTCTGACTGCCCTTTTAAGAATGTATTTCTATGTAAGTAGTAGGTTAAATTCACTGTGTTTACATAGAGGAAGATTCCTGTTGCTGCTTTTGTGTTTCTTTGAGATCACATTTGTGCTAATGATCCACTGCAGTGGACTGTAACAAGATGTTTTGAAAGACTGGCCTGTAGGAGAAAGCATTTGAACTGTGGTCCCAAATGTTAAGGGTCTAGTTTTGTTTACATGATTTTTTTTTTCTAGTGTAAACTTAGTTATCTGTTTTCTAATTTGAGATCATTTAAAAAGCAAAGTCAGAAATATCTTCTTTGTAAATACTCCGCCGAGACCGTTATTATGCATGCCCAAGAAAAAATTCTTTAGCTTAATAACTTTTAATAGTTAGTTTACCTCTTAATCCTGCTGTCCTTAATTACATAATTTCTAGTGAGCTACTAGAAATAATGAGGCTGTTCCAAGTCCAGTGTTTTACATGACTACGATGACTTTTCTTCATGTAGAAAACTGTTTCAGGAGTCTCCATAGGCAGTATTTACTTAAACAGTTTATGGCAGGGAGAACCTAAACACAGTCTTTTAAGAATCTCGTGCAAGAAGCTGTACTTACCCCAGGTCAGAGTGTTGGGATGCTTTGGACAGTGGTCCCAAGTTCCTTTTTAATTAGGAAAACATTTCTAGTCTGCTTTGCAATCTGGAAATCAACATGAAACCAGCAATCTGATTAGTAATAAAAGCCTGAAATTGATAAATTAAATCCCTTCATAAATGAAGGCTGTAGCAAAAGGAAGTTAAGAATTGAGCTGCAGGCGGGCGTAACTGCATGACTTGTAAGTGGCAATCTAGCATTTTGAACTGGTTTTATAAATACATTAACTTTGTCAATATACACAACCATGGGGAAAAAAAGAGCCTCTGTATTCTGGAAATATTCTAAAGCTGATTAATATAGCAGCACAAGAGGGTAATAGCAAAAAGGAGGAAGGAGAGTGAGGAAAGGAAAAACCAGTTTGCGTTCACTCTAGCAAATGCATTTGGCATAATAGAAATGCCCTGGTGAACTAGTGTGTGGTATTTTCTCCTTGTTCCTGGTGAAGTAGGACAGAATAGAACAACATGTAAGAAATATTAATGAGAAGGAAGGAAGCAATCATGCAACTTGTAACTCAAGGTTCTTGCTCTTGTCTTCTGCTTTCTGGAGAGTCGCAAGTACCCGCTGGGCAGTGAAGGATTGCTTGAATGCTGGATGTCCCAGATTCCACAACCATGGGGCTTTTGCAGTTCTGGAGGCTGGCAAAGAAGGGGATCATAGTTAGGGATCGTAGTTTCCTTCTTTGGGCTTCCTGAGTACTTTACATCCTCTGGGCTGCAAGGAGAGGGAGTGTTACAGCTGTAATATGGGCCAAAGTGGTACAGAGCTTGGTAAATGGATTTCAGTAGCTGTTGAGGAAATGGCTCTGTAAATCTTGGCAAATAACTGCTTTTAACTTGTAAGTTGTTACTTTGAAATAAAAGTAGTCAGTGGTAATTCAGAGAATTTTCAATTTTATCTGAACACACATGGTTACCGTTTTAGCAATGGCAAGCTGAATCAATTTTTGCATTATTAAAAAAATAATTTTTAGGCGGATAATGTGTGTGCAAAATATAAAGTGGGAATAGAGAGAAAAACTGAATGCCTTAGATGTTCCTGTAGGAAAAAGTTTAAAAGAATGGGAACAAAGCTATCTATCTGGGAGCATTGACTATGTATTCTTTTTTTGTTACCTGCCAACACTGAAAAACTCCTTCTTTAACAGGATAATATATAAAACTTGTGTAAATTATTAAAGGTAATTTAAAAAAAAGCACCACCACACAACCACTGTGTGTATGTATCTACATGGTATATAGTACACATCTAATAATCTAGAAAAGTAATGTATATCTTACATAATGCAGTCTTTTGAAGCTGGAGAGTTACTCAGAACCCAGTTTAGACTTTAAAAAAATCAATTTTTAGAAACAGACTATTTTTTTTTATATGGCAAAATATAAACTTTAAAAGGAACAGTATTTCTCCATAACATTTTTTTTTTAAATAAAGTTCAAGTAATTTTACTGAAGACACTTGAAGGAGTAAGTCATCTTCTTTCTTTAGCTCCTTGGCAAATTTCCTTATGTATTCCTTACAGATTTTGTCAGTGGCTGGTTTTTTTTGGTGTAAAATATGTGTGGAATATATACAATATAGGCAAGGATTACATTCCAGAAGTCTTTTCTGAGTAGAGCAACTGTCCTGTCTGTGTCACTGAACAGCCCTGTGTTTGGCGCACAAGCGCTTTCTCGATGTTGAGTTTCTGAATGCCCTAGGTAGAAGACAAACGGGGAGGGTGTGCAGGAGGCATTTATGTAGACTGAACAACCTTGTGTCGTTATGGTTGGCCATCAACTCACAGCTAATCAAGCATGAGCACGTTTGATTCGTCGTTAGAAACCTTGTAAGAAGGTGCTGTGCCTGGCAGGAAGCAGTGGTTTTGTTTTGTTTGAATCAATGCAGAGTCAATCTTGCTTGATGCTGTGGAATGCGGCTAANATAGGAGGCATTTATGTAGACTGAACAACCTTGTGTTGTTATGGTTGGCCATCAACTCACAGCTAATCAAGCATGAGCACGTTTGATTCGTCATTAGAAACCTTGTAAGAAGGTNATGAGCACGTTTGATTCGTCGTTAGAAACCTTGTAAGAAGGTGCTGTGCCTGGCAGGAAGCAGTGGTTTTGTTTTGTTTGAATCAATGCAGAGTCAATCTTGCTTGATGCTGTGGAATGCGGCTAATGGATGTATCTTTAAGATTCGCAAAACTGAGTTTGCATTTGATTCTGGTAACAAAAGAATTTTTAATCTGTAAAAAATTTGGAGAAACGTAGTGTGCCTAGATAAAATGGTGTGGATTGTTGCATAATAACCGATTATTTTTTAAAAATTTAATTTTTATTATGTGCTGTATTTATGCTATATATGTTTAATTCATAATATAAATCAATTGGTTTTTAAAAAGAATGTTCATTAAGCGTAACAAAGTTTTATTTGCATTTGTATGGCACTTACTGTTGCAGTAATCTCAGGATTTCCCTGAGGTGTTGATTCTCACTGGATAGTGTATGTTGAAGTGCTGAAATAGTTTATGCATCTCAGAACTTAATTCTCAGGTACTTGACAAAAAGCCTGAAGATCGGATATTCCCAGGTTCACATGAAATTCTGTTGGATATTGGGGCAACACGTGCGTTCCAGTGGCAGGTTTTGAAAACTTAAGCCAGAGTCACTTGAGATCAAAGGAAAGTTTTGACACATCCTTTCATACACTGAAAAAACAGCCATGCAGAAGGTCTGACTTCACAGAAATCTATATAATAGCAACTCTATATCATTATGGGATGAAGGTAAAAAATACTTTCCAGATTTTCTTCCTTACTTTTCCATCGTAACAGTAGCCTTAAATTTTACTGTAAGTAAAAAAAAAAAAGTAATTTTTTTAATCTCCTTATTTTCCTAGTATTAACAGACTAGCTGGGGTTTTCTTGTCTTACAACCTCTGCTATACTACGTGTGAATTACAACAGATTAGTAAATTCAGTCCCTTTGTCTTTCTCATGAATTATAGTTAGTGTTTTCAAATATTTTGATTCTTTATTATATGCAAACTCAGTTGGGATTAAGATAAAAAGCCAAAGAAATTGAGCTTGCCACATCTATACTTAGGTAAAAATAGGATTTTCCTTCATGATACTGAAGCCACAAATTCCTTGTTCATTTATAGAACAGGCAGATGATCTTTCTCAGTATATTCTGATTTTATTGTTTATAGTTCTGTGAACATCCCCGCGTGATCTGCGCTCTACAGATAATGTAGACTTCTGAAGATTTTCAACCTGGAATCCGTATTTTCTTTTTGTGTTGAGAAGCAGAGAAACAGGGAACAACCCTCTCATCATTTATGTATCATGACCCAGCATCTCAGAGCCTTGGGCTATTATTTCAAAATCCAATATATTCGAACTTTGGCCTCAGAGAGCAGTAGGATCAGTACACAAGAACAATAGAGAGATAAATATAGATTTTTTCATTAAGGAAAAGACTATATCCTGTCATTTTTGAATCAGTGTTCAAAAGAGCATCTGAGAATTCAGTCTCCTATAGGCTTTAACTTTATTTTTGTTGCGAAAAAGGACTTAACAGCCTTTTCACGTTACTCCTAGTGAGGCATCGTTGACACACAGAAATAAAACTTTAATATATGCCAAAGGAGAGATCCACTAACACTGTGACAGTAATTTAATGCAAGTCAATTTTGAGCCGTGCATAATTACAGGCGTGATGTAGAACACTTGCTCATTCTTAAGGATGGTTTGCGTAGAGCGACACAGATTGAGTTGCGGTAGAGTTGGCTCACTGGGGTAAGCTGGGTTGCCTTTCTTCACTGACTTCTCTCCTACACTAGGAATTTGTTTTGGTAGTCAAATAATACATAGTGTAATTCTCTGTGCAGCGCAGAAATGATGGATTTCTAGTACAAAAGTTAGGTTACTGGACGGATAGCGTATTCTTTTAAATGTACATATGGACGTGTAAGCAGACTACCTTCGCATAAGGAGGAGGGTATTTGCTTAAGTTCTAGAAATTGCTGAAATTCTCAGAGCAGTTGATGCATATGTGATATTCTAGGAGACTCCTTGACGTTTTAGAAACTGTTTTTATTTAAACAGATTTTCACTCAATTTCCTTAAATAGAGCAGCTGTGACAGTGTACAAACAATCAAAATTTATGCTGAAAAGTAATTTTTGTGCTGTTTGCTTCACTCTCAAGGAAACAATTTATGTTCTTATTTTGAAGCCAACAGCCTAACACGTGTTATCATCGAATGCATTGAATGGTGAAAAGTTTTTGTTTCTGCAGTAAATTTAAGAAACCCGTGATTTTGCACTGGGTTCAGATACCACAAAAAAGACGATTGACCCCACGTGTTAGTGTACATGTGTCTCCTTAAACAGGCATATTTCGAATTTGAATGTAAACAACAGCACTGGGGGGGAGGTTTTGGTATGTACTTTGTACATATGCGGTGATTATATGTAGATGTTGTACCTTTTCTGAAGTTTTACCACAGGAGACTGGTGTTTGATTTGGTGGGATGGGGAGGGTGGAGGTGGAATGGTAAACTAGGGGTTTGCTTTCCAAGTCCTGTTGGGGAGAAGCTTTATTCTGTATTGTTACCAGTGTGAAAATAAAATCACAAAACCAGTATTATTTCGAAAGTTTTCTGCTTGCTTTTAGCTGACAGGTCTCTAAGTGGATATAGCTGCTTCCACCTGCAGTCAAATGTAATAAACCTTCTTCACTGCAGAAGTCAAATTCCTGGAAAAAAAGAAGTTGGAAGCTCACACTTACACCATAAAACCTTGTTTATTGCGACCATCAGTCTTCGAAGATATGCCCCACAATGGGGTTTGGTAAAGCCATTACAAGGTGCCGTATGAGTTCCATTTGCCTACAGTAAATAGAATGTCAGAAGTGTCAGGGGGAAATAAATATCGGGCTGGTTAAAAGGGAGCAGAGATGGCTCAAAGCATCATTGAGAGGATTGATTTATCTGGCATGCTGTAATGACTGCAGATGTGGATCTGTTATTCTAGATGAGCAATGAATTTGATGAGCTGATAACACAGGGCCAGAGAGGCCTGGTTTTAATTACTGATGAGGAATTTATTTGTGAAGCACTGTGATTTACTGAGGGTTTGTCCTGTTATTGACAGGTGACCTTGGGGCTTTTCTCTTTTGATGAATAAAAAAAGCAGCATTTTTTTAAAGAAAAACTGTTTTATCAGTGCTATGAATACAGCGAGGTCATTTTAGATAGAGTATTGTCTTTCAAACCATCTTTATATATAATTATTTTTTGTAGCAGTTGTTAATTGCCTCTTTCATTGAGATTGTCGTGTGTGCTACACTTGCTCCTTGAGAGAGACTAATTTTCGTGCAGATCGTTGCTAGCAAGAACATATCGGGTAGAACTTTTGTGGTAGAGATCTTAAGGCAAATAACGAAGTCACATTATTCAAGTGTATTTTATTGGGTTGTTCAGGTTTTTAAGAACGTATCTCATCCAGCATGTATTACTTCTACTGTTCTGGTGTTCTTTACAGGGCATCGGGGCGGGGCGTGGGCGGAAATACAAAAAATGAAGGAATCAAAGGTTTGTTTTGGGTTTTTTTTTGTAACTGTCTTAACTATTTTAAACAGCATTTTGTATGAGGTTGTTTTCAAAAGGACACTCTTTTGTTGGGCAGAATCTTGCTGACATACCTATTGTTTTTATACACTTATTTTACTTTTTGTCCCGTAGAATATACTTTTTGATCTGTCCGTGCAAGAGAATTCTGATGTTGACTTTGCTTATGCTCTTAATAGTACTGGACTTGCAAATGGCAGCATATTAACATGAGGATAAATCAAAGTAGTTTCTGCCTAAACTGTGTCAGAACTGTGTGCAGGCACTGTAGATGTTTTCCATCCATGTTTGTGTATACTATTTGCTCTTTAGTAAATATATATATTAAAAAAAAGCTGAATAGGAAGGCATTTGGACTCAGCATTTTGTAGCTGGTGTTTCGATGGGTATCTATGATAATCTTGTAGTATGCCAGGGAGGGGTAGGTACTGGGTCAGGGAGGGAGAAGACCTTTTTTGTTTTCCTTTTGTGACCTTTGAAACAGAAGTGGAATTATCCAGAAACTTCCTTTTTGTTGCTTTACTGTCAAGAATTTTTTAATACTGAGAAAGCTGTAAATTTAGTGTTTACATTCAATATCGTTTCCAGAAATGAAGAGACTTTTCTGTGTTACCTAACCAAACACCATTATTCATTTGACCCATTTATGCCGAAGTGTATTCAAACTACTTAGATGTTATTTGCATTTGTTGAAGCGGGGAATCACCAGCAAATGGAATAGGTGGTGGCAGGCAGATGTAACGTCTCTTATGATCAAGGGTGAGGAAACCCTTTAGCACCATAATGCCAGGTAACCAGAATTTTCTGAGGTGGAAGGAAGAAATGGGGGAATAGCTGAAGTCTACACCTTGTGCTGATGGGCAGCTAATACTGGCTGGAGTTACAAAACTTCAATACAGCAAAGTATTGCTCTTGGTGAGCCATATAAGAACCAAAGGAAGACATGCTAGGCAATAATGTGGGCTGGAATAAAGCATTATCAACCCTGGAAATAATGAAATTGTACCTATTATTATGAGGAGGTGTTTTAATTTGTTTTAAAACCGTGAAATACGTGTTTTCAAAAAGTGCTTTTGTTTGGTTTTTGGTCTTAAACTTTAATTGAATTTTGTTTCCACTTTTTGTATTCATCAAAACCACATTAGAAATGGAGATGGAGGAAAGGTGAGGAGAATTATAGAAGAAAGAAGACAGAGGGAGAGTATTCCTTCATTTTGTGTGAGGACTTGCTTCTTGAGATCCCAGAAAAAACGAAGATCAGTTGACTAAATGCAGAACAAACTCCCCCCAACAAACCCAGGCCAAACCCCTCAAAGGAAATGCCTCCTTTTCCCCCCACGCCTGTACTGTGCTTCTGCTCCTTTACTTTCCTTTTGCACCCTTGCTTTTTCCGTGGGTTTTTCCATGGAAGGCGGGAGCAGTTAGCTGTTCATGAGTAACATGTACCTTATAAAAACATGCAGCGTTTAGCTCTAGGGATAGTATTTCAGTTAAACCCATCTGAAAATTTTAGATCTACTCATGACTTAAATATTGCAATTAAGCAAACTGCAGTTAATAAGAGTATTCACTAATGTTTTGTTTTACAGATTTACTGTTTTTTGGTCTTTTTATAAAAACCAATGTGTTTTTTAAAGCATTAAAGCGTACTTCAGCACCTGTAAAACTGAGTATTTGCTTAAAGTAACCACAAAAAAATCTGTCTCCGCCTTTTTCGTGGGACTTAGTTTGGTTTGTTCAGAGGCTACTTTGTGCATTAAGATATGCTGCAGTGTTTTGCCAGTGGAAATGCCAGATTTTAGGCTTGTGCAACTACTTAAATAGTAAACTTGGACAGTGCAGGGTCGTAGGAGAGAGGTGGTGGTGTTATTTATTTTAGTTATTTCATTTCTTCACCAAGGAAGAGGTTCATGTGTAGCATGTTGCTGTTTGCGCAATAGTTAGTTTCTCAGTGAGTGTCATCACTTGTACATAATCGTTAGTAGTTTAACAGAGGATTAATCCAGCATTAAGCCTGCAGTATTTTGGGTCCCATTTCAGTTTCCTGATGTGGGGTGTCATGTCATCCCACCTCCCCTGCCCCAGCTTTTATTTGGATATTATTATTGAATCAAGCTGGCTTGTATTTCATCTGTCGCTGTATCGAGTGTCTTCCAGCCTTTATGTATGAAGAATGGCTTCAGACCTTTGGAAAGCATCCTCGAAGCAAATGGCAGTGCACATTTTTATCTTCTTCAGCTGGAAGGACTGTCAGTATCCGTATGAAGGGGCTGCTGTGCCAGGTACAATGGCAGCAAGGAACTGTGGTTGTGGACAGATGCGTTGAAAGTAATGGGAGTTGCATGAGTTTCCAGTTACGTTTTGCAAGGCAGTCTTAACATTAGATGAAGAGCTAGGTACAGGCTCAAGAGGTGGAATCGTGTCCCCAGATTTGCTGTGAAGTTCCCGTTGAACTGTGTATTGTGAAAATGTTACCTTTAGGGAGACCATGAGACTAACAGACTTTGTTCTGGAGTTACTGTGGTTCTCGGTTTGATTCTTTTCAGTGTCCACGCTGTTACCCTGGGATGCAGGGATGGACACAGTGATTTGACGGAGAGGCACAGGCCTGTAAAATGTTCTAACTATCCTTTAAGCAAGTTTAATACTACTTCAGAATATCATGTGGGACTTCCCCAGTACTGATGAAGTCGAGGGGTATTTTTTGTTTGAGTTTCCAGTGAGGATTTGGGTGTTTACATACAGTGATTACAAGCCGGAATTTTGGTCTGGTAGGGGACGTGCACCTGCTGAGATCAGTTAATTTTTGCCACTGATTACGACAGGAGACTACTGCATCCCACAATTTCAGGCAACTGCGGTGCTGTTTATAAAACTTAATGTTTTTTAAAAGCACTTCTGATGTAGCACGTTAACATGCGGAATAAATACAACAAATTTAGCAACTTGGAAGTTTTTACAGCTTCTGTGGGACTAGGCTGAACTTGGAAACAATGCTTCAGAAGACACATTCCTTATTGCTGCTTTCCTCGACTGCCAAATCTGTGTTTTGTGTCACTGTAAGTAGCAAGGATTGAAGGGACAAATAAGCTGTTGTATAGAAACTGTACTTTAGACCAGGTTTTTTACTTTCCTTTTTCCCTCATGGATAATTAATGTGGTTCTTACGCTTAGTGCTCGACTTCTGAATTTCTCCTTGCTGTCATAGGAAGAGTTCTGTGATAGTTGTGCGTGTGAAAATAATTCCTTTCATGAAGTTGGCGTTGTAAATTAGCCAAGATATTTTCCTAATTCCATGCACTTTTGTAAAAGCTGTGATCCAAGCTGTTGGGATAAGGGAGTTGGTGCCTTAACTCCCCTTTCATACCTGTGTGGCCACTTGTGATTAGCTTTTAATACCTTCAGCTTCATTGTCTGGGTTTACTGATGTCGTCAGTGAAGAGTGTGCAACTTGTGAATTCCAGGGTGCTTGGTGGGGTGTAACAAGGAGCTTTGTTTGCCAGAAGGAAGTACAAACTCCGATCTGACTCTGAGTGTGTTTAATAAGTGTTTTTTTTTTTTTTAAAAAAAATTTGGTTTTGGTGGTGATGGGGTGAAACTGAGATGACCGCATGTTGCTGCTCACCGCTAAAATTCCTGTCAGCCCTCTGATGGAGTGTGCTGGTCTGTGTTCCACAAATGGACTTCTGAGGAAGTAAATTCACAGGTTTTCTCGCACGAAAAATACTGCTCGTTAAAATGCTAAACCTTGCTTATCTTCGTAGGCTGACCTTCCTAAATGTAAATGTGTGCGTATATGTATAGCGAGTCCTCTATTTGCTAGGCTATGCAGAGACATATGTAACAATATGTAAACTTACATATTTGAGTTGTCCTCTGCTGTTATTGCATGACAACGTGCAGGATGTAGCAGGTGCAGTAGAAGGCGGCTCAGGCAGATAATCAAAACGTTGGAATACTAACATCTTGGTAACAATATCTTATCTTGAAGAGAGTCTGTAGATGGACGTAAAGATTCTGTTATGATTTATAATAATTACTTTAAAAATGTTTATTATGCTATTTGATTTGAACATGTGTTACATTGCATTTCGTTAGATAATTTTTCTAATGTTTATATGCAATCATATATATGCAGACACACACACATTTAAAGCAATCTAGAGAAGAAAAAGGATTTGTGCTTTATGAAGGTGTTTAGCTCACAAATGCTGAGGTCTTGTCCAGTGCAAGACAATAAAAACCTGCCCCTGCCTCAGCCAGTTGCATACAGCTGTTAGTGGGTTACTGTGTTTGTCATAAGTATTGTAGAAGCCTCAGAGCAGAAATTAAGACATGTAAAGTGTGTTGAAGCTAGAGATATTAAAATGTATTTAATTGTTAATATCTGGTGGGTTGCACAGTGCTGTTCAAATGTAAACAGCCGGTCTGTTTCAGGGCAAAGTTATTCCTGGTGATCCCTTTATCCTGTGGGATAGAACAGTATTTCAATTTAACAGTTCTCGGTAGTTATATGAAAACTGTGAAGCTGGAAGCAAACAGTATTTTCTCCCATTGAGAGTGGTGAGAGCTTAGCTAGTTGGAATGAAAAGTAGTGATCCTGCTTAACTGAGATACCGGCGATGTGGTAGTACGAAGCAGGGTGGCTGCAAGACACAGGGTGCACGAAGGTGAAAAGTATTATTGAAGTAGATGTCAGGTAGAAGGCTTAAGCGTTCATTTAAAAATGTGTGTAGCAGTACTTCCTTTAAAAAGTCGTAATTAATCTTGCAATGTTAACTTTTTGATCACAGGACAGTAATATAGGCACAAACATTCTAATTCAGTGTGGTAACAGCTGAAAGTGCCTCATGCTCTGAACGTGCTCCAAGACAAGAGGCTGAACTGTCCTTTCAGTCGCATGTAAGGCTACTTCTGGTGTGACTCTGAAGTCACTGGTGCCTTAGTCAAATCCACAGCTGTGTAGAACGGTGCAAATACGACTGATGTTGTCCTCGGAGTTTTATTAATGTAATAAAACTGTTTTTGTCAAGATTTTTTGTCACTTTTGTGAACAGTATAATCAGTAGAGGATACAGGAGTGCTACTTGCTTTCTAGGAGTACCTGATGCCCTGTTGGGTTTGATTCCTGTCTGGGTCGTTGTTTTGTAGAAATTCCAAAATATTTTTATTTGCGCCATTAATAAAATAGTTATAATCTGCTTAATTAAATTTTGTATCAGAGTCAACACAATAGTGAACGTGAAATATTTTATTGTGGGTCCTTCACCATTGCAAGATGTATTATCCGAAGTAAATAGTGACCTTGCAAAGTGTGAGGGGAGGAGCTGAGTCGCAGAGTTCACAGCTTTTTGGGCTCAAACTGGGCAGCAGTACATGCTTCAGATGCGGACTTCTGCAGTACTGCAAGTACTTAAAAGTATTCTATAGGCAGAATAGAGCCAGTTCCCTGTAAATTAGATCAGTAACCAATACTTGTGGAAACTGGATTTCCTCAGATGTGGCTCAGATGTACAAAACCAGAGAAGCTGTTTGTGGTGTATCCACACTCGGGCTTGAGCTCCCTTCTTGCTTCTGTTGAAATTGATTTCTTGACTTTGCAGTCCTACTCTAGTTCTCCTGATACCCTCTGTTTTACAATGTTATGGAGATTGTGTGCCTTCTGTAGAGGTAGACGCCAGCAGTTGGTGTGTTTTCTCGGTGCTGTATTGCTGTTACTGTTAGAAGGTATGCAAGATCACTTACACCATCAACTCGCTCTGTATTTAAACAGAAAAGCCCTGCCTTAGTGACATTAACTTAGTATTGAGGGGACGTGAAGAAACTAACATTCTAGAAGATGATGGGTGCCTGTGCTTGCCAATAAGATCTTCTTTCTATGTGAAGCTTGCATTTTTTCACAGGTGCTGTGTACCTAGCTGACTTTGTTTAAATGGGCATGGGTTCAGTGTGTGTAGTTTCTCATGAAATAGGTTGTTGCGCTGTCAGGCATCAACAATGCCGTTGTAGTGTACACCCCAGCCTAGTGAGATAACTTAGAAATTTGTATTTAAGAAAATCCAGGTTCAAGTTTAGTTTGAAATTAGTGATGTTCAGACTCTTGGAGGGGAGGGGAGAACATGGCGAGAAGCACTGTAACTAAACACGAGTGTGTGGTGTAACTGGGTTAGAGGTTCTTTAATTCTATTTACAGTATCTGTAAAAGATATATACTTAAGTACAGGAAGGTTTATTTAATTTTTCTTTTGAAAAAGATAGATCTTGATAGATTTCTATAAGTTTGTCATATGAAAATGAATTCTAATTATGTTAGGATTGATTTTTCAGTCTATTTTACCAAGCATACATCTAAAACTGTATAGTTTGATGTGGTGTTCATTTACATAATTGAAAAGTGAATAGTAAACGATGCAGTTTTGCAGAGATCATCTTTAAAATACTCTGATTATTGGCATCACCAGTAACAGCTCAGATGGGATAAAGCAGCTCTGTTTATAGACACTCTCACACTCAACATAATCTCATGTTCCAAGTTTTTTGTCACTACATGAAAAGTCATTTTTGGCTTGTATCATTACTTTGAATTTCCTTTAAGTTTCTTGGGTTATTTCCACCCCCCACCCCCACCCCCATGTATGATGAAAGAAATTCCAGTTGAATAGTTCAACTTTGGTTTTGAAAGAGGAAAAGACTGTCCAGATTTCAGGAGCAGTTTTGATATCTTTTTAAAAAGGAAAACACAGAAATCCACTAATTTGATTTGTGAGCTCGTAGTGTTACTGTTTGAGCAGATACTGAGTATTTGTGGAAATATCTGTAAGTCTTGAAGGTTTCACAACTTCCATCACAAAACTGTGTTACTATGGAAAAGTGGTGTTCGCTCATTTGACAAGTGTGACACTTAACCAAGGAATAAAAATAATAGGAACCACATAATATACAAACTGAGGAGGGAGTTGTCTGTGCAGACAGTTTGTTGACACTTTGTTGGAAAAGATTTCTCTAATCTGCTTGTTGGGTGGGATCAAAAATACATCTGAATTGGACAGGGTCGTGGACGTTTTGTTGGGGATGTTGCTACGTACACATACTCTCTAAATCGAGCATGGTTGTTACAGGTTCAGGGCCGGCATGTTAAACAGATAGACTGTCCGGGCCTGACGGAGTGCCAGTACCTTGGTAGAAAAAGCAGAATCCGACACTTAAGCACTTTTTACAATGAATGTCTTTCTTCACAGCTTTCCACAAAGATGCTGAAATGCAAGGTGTGCAGTCTTTTCCAAACTTGAAAAAATAGCATGTGTCTTCCTTTTTGTTTTTAGGATTGTTTTCCAAACATGGATGTAGTGAAGATGAAAACATGCTGGTTTTTTTACTTGGCATAGGCTGTCAGAAACGACACTCATGAAGGTTTATTTCTGCAAAATATAAAAATGTGCTGGTAAAATTGATGTAGCTTAATTTTTCATGTTTAGAGTTGGCTGTAGTGCAGCTCAGCATTTGGTTCCACCCGACCTCTTCCTAAAGGATTGAGGGCAATGACATCAGTGTTTGCATATGGGGTGGACTCTGGTGCACCTCCTGTCAAAAATATCCCGAGAGCGTCTTCCTTCGTGGTCCCTTTCCTCCTAACGGGGTCTCAGTTTAGGGCTTGGAGCCAGACCAGCGCAGCGTGGATGTTGTTTTGGAGTCTTTTGAATGTGGATGTGTAGCAGTTTGTCTGTCTCTTGCTTTGCAAGAATTCTCTTTTTAAAAAACAAAGCTGAAGCTATGAAGTAGCCTGTTTGTCCTAAAACTTATGAAAAGGAGGGGGAGGGAGTGCTGGGACCCATCTTTATAACAACAATCAGCCTTTGTAAGGTTTCATTCCAGGCTAATGGCTGGTGAAATTGTTCTGGGTAGTTAAAATGAAATGAAATGAATTAAAGAACATGAAGGAGAGCAAGCAGAATGGTTTATTGCTTTTCTTTGAAGGCACAATAGCTATACTCTGTCTCTTTTTGTTACTTATATCTGTGTGGCGGATATTTAAAGTCAGGGTTTTGAATAGCATGATGGCTAAATGAGGGCTATAAATCGAGGGCTATGGTGCAAAATTCTAGTGCTAGCAAGTACTAAAACACAGTGCCAAAGAGGCTGGGGTCTAAAATAGTTTTAAACTGATGAATATGCAGACATAAACCCAAGAGAATATATATTTCCTATCCCCAAAAAACCACCAGAAAACACTACTAATCAGTATTTTAAAAAGGAAAACAAATATTTTAAACACATTAATGCTTTCAGTTCATGCTGGAATGTTACTGATATTTCTTGAAAAGCCTGAAAATGCATACTTAAGAGTTCTAAATGAAAGTATGAAAAACATGAAGTAGTAAACCATTTTTATTAATGAGAAAATGTGAAAATATCCAGAACTTGGTGTGTAGCATTTCATTTATAAACCTACAAATTTAGCCAAAACAAAAAAAGAATTTAATACCTTAGCTTGCTGATAGGAACACAAAAGTTTCCCAGAATGGGATAATGCAGCTTAGAAAGCACCTGGTTTAAAGACTGTTGTTACACAGCTGAAGAAATAAAGTGTCGTATCAGGTTGGGGTCACGTTTGTCTAAGGAAAAACTAACAGGAGGATTTCTATTGTCAACACAGGAGATGAGCAGTATGATAACGGCAAATTATACTCTCTGATCCACCCCTCTGTTATAGAAGTGACTGGAGATTAAAGCCTCAGACAGGAATTTCATTACTCTTATACGTTTTTCACAAAGGCAGTATTTGCAAAAATACTGGTAAAGAACAGTCAGAAATTTTCGTGAAAGCATGAGGTCATTTTTGACTGTGTGTGCATGTGCATATATATGTGTGTGTGTCCCACTATGAGCATATTTAGAACCAAAATAGATAAATAATGCATCTATTAAAGGTACTGTACGTGCCTAGGCCGTAGGCTCCGTAATGTAAAAGTGGATGTTTGCTAGTATTTTGTTCATGTTATGTGAAAGGTCTGGGGGTTTATTATTTGTTTTAATTTTTTGTGGGGTTTAAAACATTAGGATAAGAATATAAACTAAAGTTGAAGATAGCTTAGAATATTACAAGTTAATAAAAAGAGAAAGGTTTTTAGGGGGTGAAGAGTATGGAACTTGGTTACTTTCTAAACAAAAAAAGTTTATTAACGGTACTGGTTTTATTGCCACTCAATTAAGCAAAGCCCAGAGTCTGGGAACCTAATTTTTCAGGCTTTTAATAAACAGTAGCTCTCAAACCTTTTTGTAATTGAGTCTCCATGAGAAGTTGGCAACAAGGAGTACGTCTTTCCCTGACGAGCTGGGACCTCTAGTGCTTCACATCGCTCCTTGTCGGTCCCAGAACGTGCAGGTAGCAGAGGCTTCTCTACTTCCAGTTATCTTCTTTGTTGTGCCAGAGGCTGTAAACCTGGCCGGATCCAGCTGATGTGTCCCAGAGCCGATGAGGTGCCTTTGTGCTCCAGTTTCTCAGTGTTTGCAGACGTGTGAGCTGACCTCCATGGATCCTGCGGGAGCTGAGCTTCTGCACTGGAGTACGTGAGCACCACCTGTTTCTTGGTTGCTGAGGTCACTCAGCAGAGTGGGTGGGCTTTCATTTCCCTCACCTTTTCTTCTCGTGTGAAAAGTCGAAGCATTTTTCCTAAATGTTTTTTCTTTAGTATTTCTGTGTTTGATAGTGGCTGTGTCTGTCTCCAGTGAAATGTAGATGTAGCTAATCTACCTTTAAAATAGCTAGATAGGCCCCTTGCAGCAGCTGACCTACAGCAGTTCATTGCTTAGGGCTGCAAAACCCGTGGAGAAGGAGACATGTCGTATTTTGTCAAACTCCCACCTGGTATGCTTAGGTTGCTGGCTGGAGTGAACCTGCCTTGAGTATTTATACAATTACAGAGAAGTCGCTGCAGTGCAGACCTAAAACTATGATGTGCAGTCAAAAAAAGTGAGTGGGAGAGAGATGTACTAAATGATGGTGTGATGCTGCGTGGTGTGTGGTACTTGATAGCTCTTGTTGCATTGGGGATGGATAGCCGAGGTGAAGGATGTGATGTGCTTAGGGATTACGCTGTCTGGATCTGCCCATCAGTGTTTGAGGGCTGTCCTGGGATACTCTGGTGTGGTGGGTGGCACCAGAGTGATTTTTTTTTTTAATCTCCAGAGTGTTCAAGTATATCCATATTAGGTGGGGAGCCAGCCAGCTGTGATGTCTTGTCTTCTGCTAACGCAAGCCTACTGAAGAAAGAGGATAAAACTCCCAAGTCGAACTTGGGACCCAGAGCAGTAAGAGCAGATGTGGCGTGTATGACCGGGAAGCTGGATGAGAGCTGAGGTGTGCCCACTTCAATATACCTCAGTTGCTAATGAGCTGTTCCTAGCTTCTCATTGACAGGCAAAGTCTGCGTTAGGATGACCTAGCCAATTTTATCAGTAGCAAGCATGATAAGCCTTAGAGCTTCTTTAAAGGAGTAATTTGGGGACTAGAGGCAGCCATCTTAGTTGTAACCTGAGCATTTTGCCTGCTGCACAACTTCTGATAGAAAGCAGCACTCATATTTTTATCATGTGTTGAGGAAGCTCATCCATCAGATTTAGGAGATGGATTAATTCCTACCCTGTGGCTTGCTGTGAAATTGCTATTTGGCATTGCCCATCTATTATTGGAGGACACTTGTTGCTGTACCTGGCTTTGTTTGTAGTTGTTTCCTTTCCTAGTAAGTTAATGTGTAAGGTATTTATTTGCAGATGCTTTACCGTCAATAGGGGATATCCGAATGTGACTCCAAAAGGAGGGGTTAGCTTTGCGTTCGGTTGGTAAGAGGCCCGCACGCATGCTTGCTGCCGCTGCCAAGTACTAGCGTTCTTGTTTCCTACTTGGATAGGCTTTTAAATATCTAAAATGTGGTAGGTGACTGACATCTGCTTAGGCAGACACCAAGAAAAGCTTTTTGAAGTTACACATTTAAAACCTTCTACAGTAGATGTGTGTCTGTGAAAATATTTATTACATCCACATGAAATGGCCCATTTTTTACCGTTAGTGATTTCCATAACGAGGATGTTACATGGAGATTGTGTTTACTTTAATAAAATTCTTCACCGCTTGGCTCTGATTGTATCTGTTCTTGGATAAGAATAGTTTGCAGGGCAAAATGAATGAGTGGCTTTATGCATAATACAAGAGTATCAAATTAATCAAAATGTAATGTGCTTTCTGCTTTTTAATACTGACTAAATGTTTTCCTTGCAGAAGTTAGTTGAGTTGGCTGCAAAATAGATTATTGTATTAAAATGTACCTCTTTTTTCTCCCTTTAAAAAAAGATTTGCCTTGTTCATTATAAAAAAAAAAAAAGCCCCCCACCCCCCATATGCGAACTCTCTATTTAGCTATGGGAAGAATGCAATACAAGTGTGTGTTTGAGGCTCAACTATGACTTTGGGAAGCTGACAAATACTGAGGGGTAGCGAAAATCTGAGCAGTAGCTCACGAGTGGTTGGGTTTCCTGGGTTTCTAGCCTGACCCATTGAACCAGATGATTGTCTTCCAGTTTTCATTGCAGCTGAAAGCCATTGCTGATGTTCTGTACAGCTAGTGGTGTAAAACTGGAGCCGTTTCATACTTGTGTGCTTTTTAAAAAAAAGATAAAAATGAATAAATGCTTTCTACAGACTATCAAAGGAACTGGTGTGGCACTATACCACCGTTAGTGGTACCATGCTGTAGTGCAGTGCTGGACAACAGCTGACACTTCATTACAATTAGGTAAAATCCTTGGGGGGAAAAATACAAGTAGCACATGGATTAGGGACTCCACCTCTTCCTTTTCGTTTGGTTCATATACTTTGAATCCTTGTACAATTGTACTTCGGTCAGAAACAAAAAAGACCGGGGTGTTGCTGCATACTTCCCTGAAGTTGCTTGCTGTATCGCCAGTACAGCAGTTGCCTGGTCTGTAAACCAGTAAAAGGCTGTTTTCTACAAGTTTTCACCGTCCTGAGCCATTCAGGCTTTTCAGCTGTTTTGTTGTTGAATCTCACACAAATAAGAACAGTGTTGCCAAAATACTTTTCTGATGCGTTCTTATGGTTGATCTGTACGCTTTTGTAGGAGTTTGGTAGTTCATGAGAAAGGACAACTGTGATGGATGTACTCTTCGACAGTAACATTTTTAGACTGTGGTTAATGTCACTGATGGAATTCTGTATTAATGCAATTTCACACAGAATAAGAAACTGAAAATATTGATCTTTCTGGTTTATTATGTTTGCTTTTAAAGGTAGATGAAGCATTAACACCTGAGACTGTAACAGTGATCATAACATTGTCGCTGTGAAAGCCTAATGGCTGTCAGTTTACTTCAGAGATAATATAAAGAGCAGCCTACCTTTAAATCAGGTGATTAACTTGCCTATCTGTGCTGAAGCTGGAAGGCTGTTTCCACTGAGTTTCGACAAAGGGCAGATTGACAAATACTGCTTTGGCTACGCAATGGGAGTTTGCCAATGATGGTGACATGAATTTTCCAATTGCTGAGCATTTCTCAAGTAGGCTTCCCGTGATGAATACTCCGGCGTTTTTCTTAGGTGTGGTGGTGTGCTGAAAACCCGTTTCAGAAAACATTTGAGGTGTGTAGGAATAGAGATATTTCCAGTTTATGTTCTTTTTTAATATTTGTGGTGTTTTGTCTGTGGAAAACTGGCTTGGAAATGTCATAGGTTGCCACCAGTCGCTTTTGTTAAGGGAAATTGATGTTGATTTTGGGGTATCCATTTGGGCACCTGTAGGGTGAAAAGTGTTGATGAGATGAGATACATTTTGAAAGTACGCCCTACTTTTAGGGTTGCAAGGTTTTTAAGAAAAATCAGTGTTTGCAGGTGGAAACCTTTGTCTTAGCTTAATGACGTATTTCTAATTCTGCAATGATTGTTTCAGTTTTGGTAGCCTCAGTAGGTTCCCGTACTTCCTTAACTGTCTTTAGAAGTTTTATTTGTTGATTTCGACAAAAAGAAGAGTTTTCATGTGATTTCTTTTTGATTGCTGTGTTTCTGATAAAATACAAGCATTTCTGGAAGCCTTTCATAATAGTCTGATAGTTAAAATCTAAGTAGTTCTAGAGAATAGAGTTCTAAAGCAGTTTTGCCAGAAGAGGTAAACACTAAATTTGTATAGGGTCTGTTCAGGAATGCAGAGCGCTGTGTATTAATATGTGACTCTCAAAGGCATCTCCCACTCTTTTCTGCCCTTTTTTTTTCTTCCCTGTACTGTTTGCCTTTTCTGATAAGTAAATACATACTGAATATAGGCAGTGCTGGGAGGCAGGAAACGAAAGGCGTAGACATTTAATAGAGGTAGTGATACGTATTTTGTACATAAAACCTTGAATTAAGATGCACAAAGTAAACTAGATCAATGGAAGAAGTTAGCATGATACAGGATTCAAAAATGGCAAGTGAGCAAATACTGTGCAGGATTTGTTATTTCCTCTCCCCTTCTTCCTGTTCCTTTGGAGCCCTGAAGGTACCCGACAACTTTTAAGGTTGGGTATTGATCTTTGAATCTAATAATGTAGTAAAAATATAATAAAGTAGGAAAGGTTGCGTGGTTCAATTTTTTTTCTCTTGTAAGCAGTTTGGCAAAAAGCAATTAAGAGAGCTCATTCTAGTGGCTAATCAAAATCATAAACCAAAACACAAAATAAAGGCAAAGTATAAATTAGTGCTACTGAAAAGATGCTCCCAAACCAGCTGTGCTTACATACATCAAGTTTACATTATTAACTACACGATTTCTCCAACCAGTATGTTGTCAGCACAGTGGAATGAAGCCTTCATCTTTACCCATTATTTCCTTTCATAAAAACTAAAATAACTGCATCATAAAATAAGATGGAAAATAAAGTCACAGAAGATCCGCTGTTGGAATTGTGCAGTTTCATTCAAATGTATTTGTTTTAAAAAAAAATAAAAATGGCAAAACTGCATTTGAAGAGTTTGTTTAAGGAGGACTGCAGAGCTTGCTGCGAGATAAAGATGAAAAATGTGTGTGTGAGACGGCGGTGCTGTTAGCCCCGCTGTTGGGGCTGACGGATCGGTCCAGAAGTGGCATCAGGGCAGGGAGACATCAGCTTCAGTAATGGAGAGATGTCTGGTGGAAAGATTGCTCTATCACCGTGATGGGTTCCTCACATGTTATAAATCTAAGATTGTTCTTTCCTGCCGCAGAAATGAGCAGCTCTTTCTCCTTCCTAGAATGAAATGTCGGCTAGAGAAAGGAACAGAAATGAAAACGAAAAGTGAGGAAAGTTATCTTTTTAACATAAATCTCTTGTGGAAACAGTATCACACCCATTAGTGATCCGAAAAACAGCACTGTGCCAATCTTCTCCCTACATGAGGAAAGAAACAAGTTGCTTTATGGCGTCTCCTCTCACCCTTCCTCGGTGCTTTTAATCTAGCAGCAGTAGCCATGGACTGCTCTGAATGTCTGTGTGGGAAGCGAGGTCCAAGGCGGTGACAGCTTAAGGAGCCGCCACCTGTGCAGCAGTGGAAAGTTGGGAAGGGGAGGTGCTGGTCGTCACCTTGTGATGGCGGCGAGGAATGAGCAAGGTGTGGCCGTCCCATCCCTCCTGCCCCCAGAAGGGAAGCCTCTGAGCAGCAGTTCCCAAAGAGGACCTAAGAGCAGTAACAAATCATGCTGCGGCTCGCACTTGCCGGAGACTTTGCTTGTCTGCTTGCATGTCTTTGAGAAATAAGAGGATTAGGCCCTGGCACATAAGCGCTGCCTGTGAAAGCTTGCTCTGAATGCAAGCGAACTTTTCTTTCCTTCCCCTCACCCTGCTGCTGCTGTTTTTGCATCCTTCCTGTAGCTCAGTTTTGTCTTGTGTTTGGTATGAAGAAGCTGCGTAACAGGCTTTGCTTTAAATCCTTCTGAGTTTCTTGGAAATGCTTTTGGAGTCCTGATAACAATGCTCGTGGTTGTATTTCTGAGAGAAGGGGGCAAAACTGTTGAGCTGCTAGGTTTTCGTTGCCCTAGTAAGCGAGTGCTATTGATCCTTCTTGTTCCGAAATAAAGATAGCTGCACAAACATAAATTAATGGTCTTGGTAAATTTTCATGAGCTTTGATAAAGCTTAGGTAGCTTGTCAGTATAGTTTTCGTAGTAGAAACATGGAAATTCAGATGAAATTATTTATCTAATTTACAAGGGAAACTTGAAATAAAAGTTGTTATTAAATGTAATTCAAACCAGGCAGAAGAGTGGCTAGCTAGGTACAACGTAATGTGATTTTTCCATGGGTGGATCGTGCTGAGCTGACTTTGATAGCTATGGTTGGTAAGATCGCTGGTTTTCTAGACAGTGGAAAGGCTGCCTCTGCTATCAGAACTTCTATAGAGCATGTAGCATAGAAAATTCCTGGAGAGCTTGGTAAAATGCCTTGATGTGANTGATAGCTATGGTTGGTAAGATCGCTGGTTTTCTAGACAGTGGAAAGGCTGCCTCTGCTATCAGAACTTCTGTAGAGCA
>VZSC01015386.1:15797-30776 GCA_013398225.1 Steatornis caripensis
GGGGCGCTCCCCGCCAGCCCTGCCCGCCCCAGGCCCCGCTCCTGCCGGCGGAGGACGAGCCGGCGTGGGGTCCCCACCGCCTGGCGCTGCTCGTCCCCTTCCGGGAGCGCTTCGAGGAGCTGCTGGCCTTTGTGCCCTACATGCACCGCTTCCTGAGCAGGAAGAGGATCCGCCANCAAACCCATCTTTTTCTATGGGGAGCTGTAAAAACTGTGGTTTCTAAAAGCCGTTTCTGAGAAATATCAGAAGTATTTTCTTACCCTTCTGCCTGTAACCCCTGCCCGGCCCTTGGCATCCGGCGGGTTGGACCGAGGTGGGCGATGCCCGCCGCACTCCCCGGGGCTGTGGTGCGGGAGCCTGGAGGTCACTCCCTTGTTTTTGCAGCGCTCCCCCTGCCACACGGGACCTGCGTGCTGCCTGGGGTGGGGGTAGGGGGTGGTGAGCAGCGGCGGGTGTGAATGTAAGGGGGGGGTGGGGAGGGGGCTGTGAGCCGGGCATTAAAGGACTGACACCACTGGCGGCTCTGGCTCTGCCTCGAGGGCACAAGGGCGGCTCTGCTTGGAAGGGGGGAGGAAGTGGCTGGGGGGCGCTGGGGGTGTGGTGTTGGCCCCGGGCGGGACCCAGCTCGGTGGTGGGTGGTCGGGGGGGGATGCCCCGGAGGCTACTGGAAGGGGCTGGGGGGTAGCCAAGGAAGGGGGTGTCCTGGAGGTTTTCAGTGNCTTTGTGCCCTACATGCACCGCTTCCTGAGCAGGAAGAGGATCCGCCATCACATCTTAGTCCTCAACCAGGTGGATCATTTCAGGTAGCGAGCAGCGGCGGCGAGGGGGTCCTTCTCCAAAACCCGGTCCCAGCTGTGGGCGCTGGGAGGGTCCCCCGCTGGGCTCTGGATGAGAGGGAGTCTGGGCTGGGGCGTGATGCTCTGCCCAGGTGGACTCACTCCAGAGCTTATAGAAGGACAAAGCTTTTGCTTCTCTCTTCCTAAGCAAGAAGAGAATCATCTACCCCCAGACGGTTCAGCTTTCTCCCCGGTGTTGCAGGGCCATGGCTACAAACATTTGGGGACACTGAAATTCAAAGAAATAGCGTGGGGTGTTTGGAAATGCCCTCGCTCACCCCCTGCTCGCTGTGTTGTGCCTGCTTGCAGCCCCGGCGGGTGCTGTGCAGCTCCCCAGCTGGCCTCGGGCAGGAGGGGGTCTTGCTGTAGCCCGCTGGGGTCTGCAGTGGCCAAACCCCTGCACGTTGCCCATCGGGCTCAGCGTTGTGCTGCCTGTGTACTTAGAAATAGGGGTGCGGTTCCATGGCAGGCAGTAGTGGCCCCTGGCATCTTAAAGGCAGGGAACGCCATGTTTGTGCATGTCCCCTTTTGGGGACCAGTCAAATATGTAGCATTGAGGAGCACGGGAGAGGGACGCAAAGGAGCAGCAGCTGCTGTGCGTGGTGCTGAGTCCCCGGTCCCGTGGCAGGTTTAACAGGGCGTCCCTGATCAACGTGGGCTTCCTGGAGAGCGGCAACGACACCGACTACATTGCAATGCACGACGTTGATCTCCTGCCCCTTAATGAGCAGCTGGACTACAGCTTCCCGGATGCAGGGCCCTTCCATGTGGCATCCCCAGAGCTGCACCCGCTCTACCACTACAAGACGTACGTGGGTGGCATCCTGCTGCTCACCAAGCAGCACTATGAGATGGTGAGTGCATGGGTGGGATGTCCTGGCCAGTTTGGGGCGGGGACTATGACATTGTCTTGGGGAACAGTCATACATTTTGTGCTGCACACTTGGGAAGGGGGGAAAGGAGTCAAAATGGTTTGGGGACAGAGCCTGCTGCCTGAAGTGGTGGGGGGCAGGAGAGGGAAAACTGCGCTGATGCTCAGGGCTTGTGATGCTGGTGTCTGCTTCTCTGCGGCACCAGGAGCTGTGCTGGACCAGACCTTGGTTGGTATGATGCCCCTCTCGTTTCAGTGCAACGGCATGTCCAATCGCTTCTGGGGCTGGGGACGGGAGGACGATGAGTTTTATCGACGTATCAAAGGAGCCGGTCTCCAGGTAAGGGGTGCTCCATGGCTTCCTAGGTTGAAATTACACTTTTCCTTGTCTCCTGACCTGGCCCCTGGCTGTAGTTGCCTGGGTCAGGACCTGGGGAAGGTAGCCCTTCTGTGCTCCCCATTCCAGTAGCAGGCACAGCAGGTTTTCCAGTAGCTTTACAGAAGCTTTGCTCTCCTTCCAGGTTCGCCGTCCATCTGGAATCACGACTGGATACGAGACTTTCCAGCACCTGCATGACCCAGCCTGGAGGAAGAGAGACCAGAAGCGCATCGCTGCGCAGAAGCAGGTGAGACCTCTGTCTGGTTGAGGGGAACCATGGGAGAGTCCGGTTGTGATCACCACGAGCTCTGAGCTGTCCTTGCTCGTGTCCTTCCCTGCCAGCTCTGCGCTCCCTCCCTGGGCATTGGGTGCTTCCCCCTCCGCTGGAAGCCATCGTGGTCTGAATCGTCTTTCTCTTCCTCAGGAGCAGTTTAAGGTGGATCGGGAGGGAGGTCTGAACAACGTGAGGTACCGAATCGAGTCACGGACAGTTCTGAGTGTGGCAGGAGCCCCTTGCACCGTGCTTAATATCTTGCTGGACTGTGACACAAGCGAGACCCCTTGGTGCACGTTTGGCTGAGCCTGTCTCCTGTGTGCCAGTTGTGTGCGCTGTGCTTGTGCCAAGATGCTGGGGCTGCCACCGAGCTCCTTGGAGCAGGCAGGATTTTTGCAGCGGATGAGCATGTCGGTGCTGGTGAGATGCAGACAAACAGAAAAGACCAAGAACCGGGCTTTGCTGGGACCCACAGAAGAAGCTCAGAGCGGGACTCAGTGGCATCGCTGTGGATGCTGGTGCTGCCTCCCAGGGCAGGTGCAGGAGGTGGTTTTCCTGCGCTGGACATGGCTGAGCTGCCATGCAGCTCAGAAGACAATAAAGAACTATTAGGGCACCTCTGAGTTGTGAATGCCCTGGGCCATGCCACGCTGCTTCTTTTTCCTGCCTCCCTTCACCTTACTGTCTTCAGCACACCTGTTTCTGGCTTGGCCCTGGCTACACTCTGGCCAGGCGATCTGCTCTGGTTCAGAGGCCAACCCGGTCTGAAACGGGCTCTGAGTGAGATGGTGCCTCTGTTTCAGCTGCCAGGTACCCCCAGGGCTGTGCTGTGGTCGCTTCATTGCAAGAAGCGGTTGTGGTTGAGCCATGCCTTGAGTCCAGCATCCGCAGCTCTGCTGGATGTCAGCAGTTGAGGTAGCCCGGGATTTTGCTTTGTGGAAGAAGGAGAGTTCTGGCTGAGCTGCTCCCTTCCTTGCCTGCCTTCTGTGGCATGTGCTGCCTCAGCCTTTTTGGGGGAGCTGGAGAACCTGATGTCGCCTGCGAAGTGCTGAGGGAAACTGGGATCTGCTTTGGCCCTAGATGAGGTGTCCTGGGAGGGACTGGCTGCCAGGCTCACTGCAGCACTGGTGGAGCTGGGGCGGAAGTGAAGGATTTGGGATGGTCACCCATAACCTGTCTGTGTTGAGAGGAACAAGAGCTTCCCTGGGCAAGGCAGAGCCTTGGATGCTCCCCTCGGAGGGGGGAACAGGGGGTTTGGGTTGATAAGGGAGAGGCAAGGCTATGCAGGGTCCAGGCTGCAGTTCTTGCCCGCTCGCTCTAGCCGCCCAGCCCTGCCTCCCTGCCAGGCCTGTTTCTCCCGTGTCATGGCAGGACAAGGCCCTGGCTGCCCCTTCCAGCAGGGTAGGAGGAAATTTACTTGCTGAGGGTATCACGGTGTTGGTCCCCCACTGCTGGCAGAGCTGCGAGGACTCTGCTGTGGGATCAAGCCCCCCAGTGTGGATGTGGCTTGTCTGGGTCAGTGAACGGCTCGTGGAAGGTGCCTGGGCAAAGGGCTGTGTCAGCCTTGGGACGCTGGTGAGCAGGAGGTGACCGGGCGGACGCACTGTGCAAACCATGGGTCCCCAGCAGCCCAACCCGTGCAGTGACTTGGGGACCTGCTGCTGTCAGAGCAAGAGCAGCCCATGGCAGGTGGCAGAAGTGCTGGTGCTGTGTGCTGGGAGAGCATGCTGGGATGAGGAGGAGGAGGTGAATGTCCTCCTCTGGCTGCTGGGAACATGCCTGGGTGCTCTGCAGCGCTGGACGTGTGGGAGATGGGATGGTCCCAGTGGGTGAGGAAGGGCACTGGGGGCTGCCAGTTGTTTGGGTTTGGTAGAAATCAGCCACACTGGCACCTTTTGCTGGTAAGTGGGATGTGTAGATAGGGGCAGGAGGGCCACATGTCCTGCTCAGGACCCAGCTCTTGAGCCCCAGGTGGGATCAGTTGACATGGAGTAGTGCCTAGTCTGTGCCTGCTCATGCTGGCAGCGAACAGGTGCTGTGACCTCTAGGACGTTGCTGCTCACCCTCATCTGCCAACTGGTGGCAGAAATGCCTGCTGACCTTCACGGGAGACCCCTGCCAGCGCTGGGCTCCTCTCCTCCATCACCAGCCTGACCTGGCCACCTGCTTGGGCTGCTGGGTGAGATGGTGCTGTGCTGCTCCAGAGCAGAGGGTGCTTGGGCTGGCCCACATATGGTGCCATGTGTGGGACTGCACTGCGCTGGCTCTGGCATCTTGGCACGTGTTTCAGGTGCTGCTGCCTCCCCAGGCTGGGCAGATGCAGCTCAGCAGCCAGTATCCCTCCGTTCACCCCCATGACGAGTGCTGGCATCAGGCCCCCTTCTGTCCTTGTCCCCTGCCTGGTGCTTCCCGGAGCCGTCGCTTTGCCATGTGCCTGCAGATGTCCCCAGACAGAAGCTGTCACCATCCCGGGAAGATGAGCAGCCCCAGGGATATGGCACCTCCAAGAGGAGTGCTGGGATGAGGGAAGCAAAAGCATCAGAGCCGAGTGCGGGGGTCGTGTACTGTGTAGAGGCAGCAGGATTGGGCGTCTAGAGAGATCTGGTGCCGGCTGCTCTCCGTGCTGCTCTGGAGCTGGGTGAGGAGTCTGGAGCCCTGTGGACTGAGGTGTGGGAGGGATGGCCTCCCAAGGAGGGGGTCGAGGTGGTGGTGCAGGGCGCTGAGGATCAGGCCTTGCTGCTTTGCATCATCCAAGGCTCAGGCAGGCCCAGCGTGTCCTCCTCCCCAGCTTGGGGCCTGTCCCTGCCCCAGGGTGATGTGAGGACGCGCTGCCCGAGAGCTTCCAATGGCCTCTCCAGCCCGGTGACCCTCAGGCAGCACTGGTATCTGGCATGAAGATTGCAGGTGGGCTTGGACACACAGAACACTGCTCCAGAGGTGTTCCCAGCACCCCTCATGTCCCTCGCTGTGGTTGGCTGGAGGGATTTGTCAGCCAGCAGCCCCGCTCCTGCCTCTCCATCACGCAGGTTTTGGGATCAGCCACCTACCTGTATGCCAGCCACTTACTGGTGCCTGAACTGCAGCCAGGGCTGGTGGAGGCAGATCAAAGTATTTCTCTGTGCTGTTCAAAATAGATGACACAGTTTTGGGCAGGTTTCATGAAGACGTAGATGTGCAGAAACAGAGCATATGTGCACCTCGCACTTCGCTCAGCACTAAAGGCTCCTCTCCTGCTGCCTGGCAGCTATTTCTCAGCTCCGCTCGCAGCCCCCTCATCCTCTGGTTGCTTTTGTGGAAGAGGAGCCATGCTGGAGACCCGGCTTCCTTTTATAGCCCTGAATGTGACTTGGAGGTCGCTTGGCTCTGTTTCTCCCCCACGCACTTCGTTATTAGCAATGGCCCAGTGGGAGGGGACAAGGTTTTTCCCCATCGCCTTTCTGCAGATGGGTAACACCCTGCCTGCTGTCCCAGGAGCCCTGCAGAGCTGAGACAGAGGCCTCCCGGCATTTCTGTGCTCTCAGCAACCTTGAGGAGTGGGTCAGGATCCTTGAGGGCNTTTTGGGATCAGCCACCTACCTGTATGCCAGCCACTTACTGGTGCCTGAACTGCAGCCAGGGCTGGTGGAGGCAGATCAAAGTATTTCTCTGTGCTGTTCAAAATAGATGACACAGTTTTGGGCAGGTTTCATGAAGACGTAGATGTGCAGAAACAGAGCATATGTGCACCTCGCACTTCGCTCAGCACTAAAGGCTCCTCTCCTGCTGCCTGGCAGCTATTTCTCAGCTCCGCTCGCAGCCCCCTCATCCTCTGGTTGCTTTTGTGGAAGAGGAGCCATGCTGGAGACCCGGCTTCCTTTTATAGCCCTGAATGTGACTTGGAGGTCGCTTGGCTCTGTTTCTCCCCCACGCACTTCGTTATTAGCAATGGCCCAGTGGGAGGGGACAAGGTTTTTCCCCATCGCCTTTCTGCAGATGGGTAACACCCTGCCTGCTGTCCCAGGAGCCCTGCAGAGCTGAGACAGAGGCCTCCCGGCATTTCTGTGCTCTCAGCAACCTTGAGGAGTGGGTCAGGATCCTTGAGGGCAGAGAGAGCCCGTGGAGTCCCAGCCCTGCCCCTCTGCAGCCCCCCTCCTGGGGCTTAAATTGCTGTTAGTGAGGCCGTGCAGGGGCTGCTGCGGGCACGGCAGTCGGCTGTCTTATTATCAGGTTGTTTTAAACCGAGTGGTGCCCGGAGTGGTTTGCGGGCAGCCACATGAAATTGCCAGAGCGGAGGGACTGGGGGGCTGAGGCAAGTAGAGAGAGGGGTCTGGGGAAAAGCCAAGGGGAGACAGGAGCATCTCTGCCCAGGGAACGGGGCATCCCTGGCTGCCAGAGTGTCCCGGGCAGGGCTGAACCCCAGGGCCTGGCAGGAGCTGCCATCCGAGGGAGACATGCTTGAGGGAGTGTAGCCCATGGTGGGGACGTGGCGGCAGGAAACGGGGCAGACGGAAAGGAGGGGTGCGGCTGTGACCAGCACCTCTTGAAGTCAGCCTGGCATCACTGTAGCCTGCCTGCACGGAGGCCCCGGCGGGATGCCGCTACTGCCTGCTTCTGCAGGTATGTGCTTGTCCCTCTGGCAGGGACCCAATGGCCCCACGGGCTGCCGGGGATGCCCCACGCGTGGCTGAGCTCCAAGCAGAGGGCCGGGGCATCGCAGATGCATTCCTGGTGCCAGCAGGTTGGGAAATGGCACTGTTGTGATGGGCCCCCCTATCCAGAACCCACGGGTGCTGCTGTTGCAGCATGCATCTGGGGGTGAAAAGGAGCCACGGGGAGCAGTGAGGCTGGGGACCGAGGGAGCAGTTCTGTGCCTTGGCACCGCACCGAGGATAATGCAAGCATGTGAGCCTGGCGAGCAGGGACTGGGGACAGTGTGTATGTGTGGGTGAGCACTGGCAGCACAGCTTGGGGACTCTGGTGTGCGGTGGGGGGAGCTGGCAGCGAGCAGGGCCCCTGTGTGCAAGCACGCTGGATGCACGCAGCCCTGAACCCAGGCTGGGGATGGTGCGGGTGCAATCCCTCCCCAGGGAGAGATGGGAGCTGTGCACGGGCTGCTGTGGGGACAGAGCAGGCCTGCTGCAGGCTGGGACACTTGGTGACCAGTCGCCCCCCATGCCCTGCACTGGGCATGCTGCAGGGGTGGCAAATGACAAAACCAGCTCCCGGCCAGGACGTGGCAGGGCTGATTCAGAGGGATGAAGCGTGTCGTGTCTCACCGGGGCCAGGCCAGGCACTGGGGCAGTTGGCGGCCCCACAGGGGTACACCTTGCCTGCCCCGTGCGTGCCGTGGCCCATGGAGTTAGCTGTGCAGCACAGGCACCTCTGGTGGCTCCTGCCCACCCGTGGGTGCTGTGGTGGGAGGACACGGGGCTGTTCTGCAAGAGGAGGGTGCAGAGAGCGTCCCACGGAGCCGAGACCCCTCTCCCCTCCGCCGGGTCTTGGTGGAGCCAACGAGGCTGAGCAAAATGCTTCTCCTCTGCCCCGGCGTGGGCGATATGGCCTGCTCCTGCCAGCCCCTCGCCACGCCGAGGGCTTCCAGGGCCCAGCTGATGCCTGGAGCCGCTGCCGCCAGCCCCGGGGTTTGGGGGGAGCGAGCGGCGGTGGTGGGGTGTCCCGGCTCTGCGGGTTTGCGCAACGGGTGCTCGGCGCTGCACGCAGCCGGCCCTGCCCCTCCCAGCCGGTGGGNGTCCGGAGGGTCTGGGAAGGGGTTCGTGGCCGCATCCTGCCCGGGAAGCGCACAGCTGGGGTTGGGACCAGGGCTCACCCGCCACCCCGGGAAGGAGCCAGGCTGGCCGGACCGGTGTTTTGCCGCCTGAGGGGTGACACCCATCCCGCCGCGGGCAGGACACCTTCGGGCTCCCCCGGCGCTTCCCAAACCTCCCACAACCTGACCTACTTCCTCGGCTGAGGAAGCTGCTGCGGGGCTCGGCTGAGCTGCTTGCAGTGGATGCCCCGGTGCTGGGGTCTGGATGCTGTGAGCTTCCCCCCATGGGGACAGCCATGCCCCCCATGCCTGTGCGCAGCCGGTGGCACCGCAGGCAGTCTGGACCCTTCCAGAGGGTCCGTCCTCACTGCCCTTCATGGGGTGCTGATGCCCGGAGCAGGTGCTGGGCTCATGGAGGGAGGTGACAGCGCAGGCCGGGAGCTGTCAGACAGGTTTGTGCGTGGCAGCAATTAAAAGTGGGGTGTTTGTTTACCTGGCGTGTGGTGCTGAGAACCAGGGCAGCTTCCTGGGTGTAACCGGGCCCGCGAGCCCTTGGTGAGACTGGGAGCCACGGAGCGGGCTCTGCCTGGCCCTTGCCACGCTCATCGGTGTCCCCTCCACAGGGGCTGCCCGTCAAGGGCTGCAAGGGCCATTGTCCCCGTCCTCAGCGCTGGGGAGCTGCAGCCGAGGACGTAGGCACGCTCCAGTCCTTCCTCCCCCAGCCACCTGCGCAGGAAGCTGCATTGTCCTGTCTGCATCCTGCCCCTTCCCGCCACCCTCCTGCTGTGTCCGGCCACAGGGTCCCCTGCACGCATGCAGCAGCTGGGCTGTGGCCGCCTCATCCCTGCCCAGCGTTGGGGTGGGAGCGCCTGTGGATGGAGCAGGGCCACAGGGAGGGCTTGGGAACTCGCCCTGCATGGTGTGGGAGCCCATGCTGTGTGGGAAGCGTCCCTGTGGGGCAGGAGAGGTGCCCGTCCCCTGCACACCCTGGGGAGGCCAAGCCGATGAGCCTGGGACTGGGCGTCCCCAGGGCCATTTTAGGGAGGTCTGCAGAGCGTGTCCGGACTGTGGGGTCTCGCTGGGGCGGCTCGGTGCCGCCGGGCCGGGGCTGGCGCCAGGCCCAGGCAGGTGCTGCCGGCTCCCGAACTCGCCTGCCTGGCTGGGCGGCAGGTGCCTGTTTTGGTGGTGGCCCCGGCCGCGGGCGGTTGGTGGAGCTGGGTGTGGGAGGCAGGCGGTCTGCCATGGAGGGGGCGGCAGCGGGGAGCCCCTGCCGTGGTGCACACTGTGTGCCTTGCCGATGCCTTGCTCGCTTGGCTTCTGGGACCCCTGGGGAGCTGCCCTGGGACCCGGTGGGTCTCTCTCAGCACCAGGAGCCCAGGCTGGTCCTTGGGGCCAGCTGAGAAAGGGGGTGCTGGGGGTTTTGAAGTCCCAGCTGCCCGGTGTTACTGACTTTGTCTCTCCTTCAGCAGTGCTGGTACCGGGCTTTTCTCTAATCCTCCATGGCAGCAGCACAGGGTCCTGTGACCTGTGAGCCCGACACGCGCGTCCTTGGCACCTACCTCTCCTCAGAGCCCGTTGGAATCATGGGCAGCGTGGGCAGCCTGGTGGAGAAGCAGGATCTGTCCCCCCTGGAGCTGCGGGCCCCACTGGGGGGCTCACGGGGGCTTCGGCAGCCCGACGGCTTGCTGCGGAAGGGGGCGAGCCAGCGGGAGCTCTTTGGCTACCTGCACGGGGCCAAGAAGGAGGCGCGGTCAGAGCGGAAGCACCAGATGTCAGGCGCTTGCTACAAGCGGGACTATGAGAGCGACCGTGAGAACCGGTCCCCTGAGCGCTGCTCCCGTGAGCATCACCGCGGGGCCGACTTCTCCAAGAGCTCCCTGCCTGAGAGGGGCCGCTTCGACAAGGTGAGGCTGTGGGTGCCATGCTGGGCCCCAAAATACATCTGTGTGAAGATGGGGCTGGAGCAGAATGGCCTGTGCTGGGGATGGGATGGGGGGATTTGAGGATGTCCAGGGATGTGGGGCTGGGAGTGAGCAGGTTCTGCCTGGCTCTGGGTGCCTCTGTGTGCTGGTGGGGGCTGCTGGTCTCATCCTGACCCTGCGGTTGTATTTCAGTGCCGTATCAGGCCCTCGGCCTTCAAGGCGGTGGCCGGGAAGGGGCTGGTCTCCATGCAGGGCCTGTCCTCGTCCAAGGGGCAGAAGCTGTCCAAGAGCAATGGGAGTCTGCACACGCTGCTGTCGCAGAGCAGCACGGCGGTGTCACAGCACGGCCCGCTCCGCACTCACCTGCTCCACGCCATCAGCCTGGATGAGGCCTCTGACTCCAGCCACAATTCCATCCAGAGCTTCCCATCCTACGGGTCCCGCCTCAAGCCTGCCCAGAACCAGTTCAGTGCCTCCATGGGCCACATCAACCACATTGGGGGCTCCTTGGACAGGGTCTCCCGTAGCCCCAGGGACCCCCTGGCCCCCGAGAAGGCCCCTCTGTCCTGCAAAAGCATGGCCACGCTGAGCCGGCTGCAGAGCCCCGGGGAGCCCCCACCGCCCTACGAGTTCACCTACTCGCTGGAGGATGCGGTGAAACAGCTGGAGGACCGGCTGCAGGAGACCGGAGGAGAGCTGCGGCAGCTCAAGAGGAGCCTTAGCGAGACTGAAGACCCCTTCACGCAGGTGAGCTGTGGGGCTGGGTCTGCACTGGGTGCCCCAGGCAGGCGTGTGGGGCAGCAGTGCCTGGGTGGAAGGAGCAGTGAAGGAGCTGGTGTCCTGCTGTGGTGGCTGATGGGCTGGGAATGTCCAAGCATGGGAGGACCCAACACCCATGGGACCTTCTGGGATCCCTCCCTGGGGCTGCTCCGCATAGGGGCAGGCTACGGACCCTCACCAGCCTCCACCTGTGCTGGCAGGTGTTTGAGGACAAGCAGCGGCTGTGGCTGGATGAGCTGGAGGATCTGAAGCAGATGTACGTGGCCCGGCTGCAGCAGGTGACACAGCAGGCGCAGCGTGGGCAGCGGGCGCTACAGCTGCAGCTCTATAAGGCGCAGCAGGAGAAGAAGCGGCTGCAGGAGGAGCTGAGCATGCAGCAGTGCCAGTGTGAGGAGTCCAAGCTCCGGCAGCCCCAGGGCGAGCGTGTCAGCCCCAAGCTGGAGGAGACCAAGTGGGAGGTGAGTCCTCTTCCTTCCCTACCCCTTGTCACCCTCCTGGCTGTGAAGCCAGAAATGGGGGCAGTGGTTTCCTGCTCTGGTATCACTCGTGGCTACGGGACAGGGGAGATGAGCTAGGTGTGATGCTCATGGTTTCCCAAGGATGCTGCGGTTACAACCTGGGGTGCTACCACCCCTGGGGTCCTGCTCCCCCCACCCTCTTTCACTGCTCGCCCGTCCCCTGCAGGTGTGCCAGAAAGCAGCGGAGATCTCCCTGCTGAAGCAGCAGCTCCGGGACACCCAGGAGGAGATGGCTCAGAAGCTGGGTGAGATCTTCAGCCTGAAGACGCAGCTGCGGGAGGCCAAGGCGGAGGTCCAGGCCAGGGACTCCCAGCTGGCACAACTGGCAGACTCCTTCCAGAGCACCCAGGAGCCCAGCACCTCGCCGCCGCTGGGTGACGACCCCATGCCAGCATGCCAGGACTTCCCTGGGTGTGAAACAGATGACTCCAAGTGCCGAGGCCTTCACAGCGACACGGCGGAGCCCCTGGAGCGGCAAGTGGAGTGGCTGTGGGCAGAGCTGCTGCGGGAGCGGCGCCAGGGCCAGCTGCAGGCTGTGAACTTTGAGCTGGAGAGGAAGACCTGGCAGGAGGAGAAGGAGAAGGTGCTGCGGTACCAGCGGGAGCTCCAGGCCAGCTACATGGAGATGTACCACCGGAGCCAGGTGCTGGAGCGCGAGCTGCGGCAGCTGCGGTCAGAGCCCAGGGATGGCGGAGCTGACTCGCCATGGATCGAGCGGGTGGAGTCCTCGAAGATCTGAGCGGTGGGATGCTGGCAGGACTGTGAAGGGAGAAGGTCTCTTGCTGCTGCAATGGGACAATCTCAGGGTCTGCACAAGGACTGGCCGCTCTGCGCTGCCCTGGGGAGGACTGATTGCGACAAGGGAGCTTTTCCTTCTTGCAGTACTTCAGGCCCTTCTCGGGGTGGGGGTCATCTGTGCCAGGGTCGGGGTCTTGCATGTACCCCGTGCTTTGACTCCAGGAGCATTTGCCCTGTGATTTTTTTCTGCCACAGTGGCAGAAACCAAGCGCCCTGTGAGACGTTCCTTCTCCCTCCTGCTCTGCCACCCCTGTTCCCTACAACCCAGTAACTTAATGTCTTGCTGAGAGGCTCAAGCCTGTCCCCAACCCTGCTACCTTTCTGTGGGGGTTCCAGCTGCTGCTTGCAGTGGCTGCCCTGCCAGTGGGGTGGGGCTGTGCCTGCACCAGTCGGTGTTGGTGCCACTGGGAAGCCAGAGGAGGAAAGCCTGACAAATGCTGGTACTGCTGGGGGGGTGGGCAGCTGCCCCAGCACCTCTGTTGGGGCTTTGCACGGCACCAGTACTGGGGCTGCTCCGCAGCAGAGGGCGGTTAATGAGGGAGCCCTTGAGCTCAGGGGGGTGAGCGTATGCAAGGAGGGAGGGGAAGCTGGTGCCCGGCCACCCTGGGAAGCCTCTGGGGAGGGGAAGGGGGAGCAAGGCAGGGGCTGGGATGCCCCCCGAGCTGAGGGCAGCCCCGCTTCCCCCCGGGGTGGTGAGGGGCAGCTGAGGAGCAGAGCCAGGGCAAGAGGCACTCGGAGGAGCCCTGCGCCGCGCCCCTCATAGTGGAGGCACGATAAATAAACCCGGGTTTCATTCTCCTCGCCTCTGCCTTTGCTTTCGTCCAGTGCGGCACCGCAGGCTGTGCGGGCCGGCCTGGGCCCGGTTGTCCCCGGGGACGGAGCGGCGGCGCCGCCTCCCTCTGGGGTCCCCTCACCCGCCCGGGACTGGCGGTACAACCGGTCGGGGCGTTGCGGCGGCTGAGTCACGGCGGGGCCGGGCGGGCGGACCCCCGGGGCGCTGCCACCGGGACGGGCCTCACCCGCTCCCCCCCTCCCCCGGAATGGTTTAATCCTGCCAGGACCCCCACCCCCTCCCCCTCCGAGGAATGGCCCGTCCGGCACAAAGACGACTGGACGTGCGCGCGCCCACCGGCCGCAGCGCGGACGCCCCCTAGCGGCGCGGCGGTCCAGAGCCGTGCCATCCCCCCGCTGAACGCTGCCCCTTAACCGCCCCCGGCCCCGCTCCCCAATGCGCAGCGCCGAGACCGCGTCCTACGAACCCCACAGCGGCCTTTATTCACCCCCACAGTGCTCACCACCCCCCATCAGCGCCCTCGGCAGCCCCGCAAAGGGGAGCACGAGGACCTGCCCCGCTGCTCCCCGCTCTTCACAGCGGCAGGGGAAGGGCCTCCACCTCCTCCAGGCACTCGTTGTACGTCTCCTGGTACTCCTCGTGCGGCTTGATCATGATAACACAGGTTGGACGCTTCGAGCCGGCTGCAGCTCCCAGGTCCTGTGGGAACAGAGCAAGGCAGTCGGGGAGGCTGGGGGTGCCGGGCGCCTCCCAAGAGGTGAGGCCTGACACCCAGACAACGTGCCTCGTGCCCCGGTCCAACGCAGGTAGGATGTCTCTACCAGCCCCTCGAGGCCAACCCCTCCAGAGTCATGCTAGGTTTAAGACCTCTTTTCCCAGCTCGTCTCCTACATCCTAGAAGCGAAGCACCAGGCTGGCACACACCACAAGGGTCTGGCACCAGCCTCACGTGCCGTGCTTCTTCCCCAGGCCAGGGAGCCGGGGTCTGCAGAGCTGCCTGCACGTGCAGTGGAGTCCCAAGGACACCGATCCCGCACCAACTTCCAGACTACAAAGGGGAGGGTGTCCCACCACCACCGCACCTTGGCCAGGGTCTCGTGTCTGCAAGCAGCTGGCTCCCAGCTCACAGCTAAGGAGAGGATGCATCCCAGCTCCATCCCTGGCAGCTCCCGCCCCAGCTGCTGCATGGGCTAGGCTAGGGAAAACTGCTTTGCGCTCCCATGGAAAAACACTGCCACGCCAGAGCCACAACTGCTTGTCCCTCGTGTGCCCTGCCCACGGACCAGCGCCGGGTGCTTTACTCAGACACCGGATTTGTGCTCCCCAGGAAGGCTGCGGGCACAGCCCAGGCCGGGCGCTGCCCACCGCGTTCCCTCTCGTTGGAGCCGGTTCCTCCCGGCTGCGCAGCCGCAGCCCCTTACCGATTTGGAAGGGACGTATGCGTAGGGGAGGCTCCTGTCCTCGCACATGATGGGGATGTGGCAGTACACGTCGATAGGCAGCGTGTCGCCGGCCAGCACCGTGATCCTGCAGGGGAAAGCCCCCGTCAGCGGCCGTGCCGTGCCGTGCCGGGCCAGCGTGGCCGGAGCAGCGCTTACCCCTTCTCGCCCTTGTTGATGAACTTCTGGACCTCCTTCACACCGCGACGGATCTGCTTGTGCTTGGCCGCTGCAAGAGAAGCACAGCGTGAGGGGGCTGCGCTGCCACGGCCCGCCCGCGCTCGCCCGGCCCCCACCAAGCCCTGGCCCCCGCGCCAGCCAGACCTTTCCTGATGCACTTGTAGAGCTTGCGCGTCAGCTTGCGGGAGGCCAGAGGCTGGGCGATAGGGTTCAGGTGGTCGAGCTGTTCCCGGTACGAGCGCTCGGGAGCTCCCTCCGACTCCGCCTCCGGCTGCTTCTCCCGCGCCATTGCCGAGCCGCCGCGCGCCGCCGCTTCCGCTTCCGGAGCACGCGCAGCCCTGGGGGCGAGACGGGCAGCCGCCAGCCCTTCGCCGGCCAATCGGTCAACCCCGCAGGGGCCGCCGGCCCACCGTCCCGGCCAATGGCGGGCGGCGCCTTCCCGCCTT